>PQWD01012142.1:0-49961 GCA_019425675.1 Leucinodes orbonalis
AAAAACGGCTTCATGACGTGATTATTTTAGCATTTTTACATCAGAAAATCTTTTGATGCTTAATCTAGCCCTTTTTTACTTCTCAAAAGCCATTGATGTAGGTACATTACTATGAAATCTAACAACGAAATTTAGTTTGAACGATTTCTGGTGTGTACTTTCTTTTTTATACGTCATAAACGGTGAACCACTATTTTTCATATTAAAGCTGTAGTAGGTGCCGAAGTAAATAAAAATTACTTTGTTTTATGTTACTTGCTGCTGCGGAACCCTCCACGGGCGAGTCCGACTCGCGCTTTTCCAATTTTTATTGCTATTTCATCGGTCATGCATGACGAACTTTTTTTAGACGCTCTAAAACAACGGCTTCATGACATGATAATTTTTAGCATTTTTACACCAGAAAATCTTTTGATGCTTAATCTAAAACCCTTTTTCGATTACTAAGGTGGTAACACTGCTTGTTTTTTCTGCTATAATTTGCTGCCAGTTTGTCATGCCACATGTCAGTGGATATTTATTTTATATGTGTTTGTTTGTCCGCAGAACGCACGTGCGTATACACACGGGCGATCGTCCGTACGTGTGTCCGTTCGACGGATGCAACAAGAAGTTCGCGCAGAGCACCAACCTCAAATCGCATATACTCACGCACGCGAAGGCCAAGTGAGTATTGTATCGGTAGGTTAGAACTTTTAAATAGGCTCAATGTGTAATGTTTTTTAAAGCTAATTGTTCCCCGCGGTATTACTCACGTTATAAGATATTCTCCGCAGTAAAACATATCCTAAAATCGCTTTGTTAAGTCACGAGACGCGCGGCCGCGGCCAAACTCATTATCTTTATTCAAGTAAATATTTCACAGATATTTTTGAATCATCAAGTGTATTTTATATTTATAGCGTGTAGTAATTTCGAATTATCGAAAATATATGTAAGTTATCCGACGCTCTTACGGTGAAGGAAAACATGTGAGGAAACCTTCATGCACGCCTGCGAAGAGATTCAAAGGTTGTGTGTGAAGTCGTCCAATCCGCACTGGGCCCGCGTGGACGACTGAGGCTAATCACCTATACGGGTAGGCTCGTGCCCCTCGGTGGGGACGTTTAATGAGCTGATGATGATGATAAATAGAAATAATTAAAAACATATTTCCCAGGTCGAGGAACTACCTGTCCCGCAATGGGGGCAACTCGTACGAGTCTGCGCGTACAACACCCCAGTACGTTCAGCTGGAGATGTCACAGGACGATTCGAATCCACAGTTAATATTTTATACGCACGAATGAAAACGAAAACGCAGTGAGAGACGTGCAAAGTGACAGTGAACAGTGAAAATAGTGTAAATACAGTGGTGTGAAGTGTAAATATTGTGGGATTGGATTCAACGGGATTTGTAAGACTGTGAGTTTGTATATAGTACATATGATAAGGTGGTTTTGATTTTGGTGAAGCTGTCTCAATAGACAGCAGCTAGATCTGAGGGTTTTGAACATTTTTTTTCTCTAGTTTTCGGACTTTTATACTTGGGCAATGATGTAGAAAAGTATAGATTTGTGATATGCTCAAAAACAATCGAATAGTGTTCTGAATGTAGTGCTAGCACCACAGACATCCGAATATACAATTAGACTGGACAAGCCGCCAAGTTTATAGGCAGTCCCAGTGTCGCAATTTCTTTTCGGTTCTTAGCTGTGAAAAGTTATTATATTTCTTGGTAAATTTACTGATTCATTGCGATGATGGCATGTTACAATTGCACAGGATGGCATTTGGGAAAAAACGTTAATTTCTTCTAATATTCGTGCGTCTTGACTCGTTACAGAGTAAACTGAGCCAGTGTATGCTCGTTGAGCTTACATTTGTCGCACTTAAAAACGCGGCTTGCCCCATCTCCTGTATTGGGAAATCTGTAGCTAGCACACATAAACATATTTCGAATGAGCGTACATTTAACTAAAAAAAAAGAATGCAAACTGTACTCTCTTCGGCGGTTCGTTTTATTATATATATATATATACAGAATATCATTGTACTTGAGTACATCTATCTATTAGACCAATCGCAATCCACTGTTTGACGTAGGTCCCCATTTTGAGAACATGTCAGTATGAAAATGAAAAGTGTTTATTCAGTTTAGGTCCTTACAGAACACTTATGAATGTCAAATGAAGCTACCACTGGTTCGGACAATAGTATAATAATCTTATTCTATTAAACAAATAGTACCTTATTGATATATTGAAAATATCAATTGTACAAATTTTGATAACCAGACCTTAAGGCCTTTAGAATGAGACTCAATGTTGATCTTTACTTAAATTGAGTTAGTAAGGGATGGTGCTATTTATCGTATAGGGCGCTATCCCTTTATCACCCTATAACTATTGAGACACAATTACAATCCTATTCCCGCATTTTAGAATTAGAGCCTACCTTACCTATATTTTAATTGTTACAAGTCAGGCTGCTGTCTTGAGGGAAGTAGGTCTACTACAGTTAAACAGTTTGTTTCACTTAAAAAGTACTAAACCTCTAAATCAAACAATGAATCACACAAAGAAATAGCACATTGAAGTCACATTGTACAATGTTTTTTTGGTTTTTGTGTACCTTATTGATATATTGAAAATATCAATTGTACAATCTTGATAACCAGACCTTAAGGCCTGTTCTAAAATGAGACTCAATGTTGATCTTTACTTAAATTGAGTAAGAAAAGTATGGAGCTATCGTATAGAGTGCTATCCCTTTCTAACTATTCAAGTAAACGATCAACGCTCTTGTTCTATAATAAGGGCCTCAATGTCCAAAAAGAAAGATGATTCCATGATTGAGAGGTCATGTTAAGCCAGTAAAGCCCTGGTTAGGACTGATCGAATTTGTTCCATCACCCTATCACATGTACTGTATACTTTAGATAAACAATAAACTAACTAATTGCACATCATCATCATCATCAGCAGCAGCTCATTAAACGTCCCCACCGAGGGGCACGAGCCTACCCGTATAGGGTGATTAGGCCTTAGTCGTCCACGCGGGCCCAGTGCGGATTGGACGACTTCACACACAACCTTCGAATCTCTTCGCAGGCGTGCATGAAGGTTTCCTCACGATGTTTTCCTTCACCGTAAGAGCGTCGGATAACGTACATATATTTTCGAAAATTCGAAAACACATTGGTACGTCTCGGGATTTGAACCTCAGCCCTCCCGGTAGAAAGGCGACAGTCCACACCATTGAGCCACCGACGCTCTCCCTAATTGCACAATATCACTCAAAACCCGACGTGAAAGATATGACCTCTTCTTACATAAAATAATTAATTCCGCAGTAGACACACCAAATCTTCCCTCATCTTTAAATATTAATACTAAGTCTAGATGTCGACATCCAAATTTATCTACTAAATATTATTAGTACAGGAAGGAAAACCCGACTTATTTTTATATAGTAATATAAAAATAAGTCGGGTTTTCCTTCCTGACGCTATAACTCCAGAACGCACGAACCGATTTCCACGGTTTTGCATTCGTTGGAAAGGTCTCGGGCTCCGTGAGGTTTATAGCAAATAAAATTCAGAAAATTTCAACAGAAAAGCGGGAAATTTTTTTTACATACAGCGACATCTCTGATACATATGTATTACAAACCAATATTTTAAGTAGATGGCATCTTTTGATCACCAAACGATATATTACATAAAACGAAGCCATCTGGTGGCGAAACGAGAGTTCGCTGGGTTTGCTAGTTTGTTATATAAGTGTACATAAATAACACGTCTTATTACAACCCTCTGGTGAGAAAGTGTCGCACGTACAATGAGCTGGTCCGCGTGCGGGTAATGGAGAGATAGACATCTTCAATGATAATTTTATTTGTTATAAAAAAGCCATATCTTCAGCCTTAAGGACCTAGGAAGGCTTTTAATTGTAAGTTTGTTAGTGCTCAGTTTCTTTTTTCCAAATATTTTTATAGCCTATTATATTTTTAAAAGAGTCATGAAATCATGCTGTGTACACCATCTCTGGGCTACAGTCCTGTCCTGTGAACTATTTTATTTTAATGTGTTTCATGTAAAGACTGTATCCTGTATGTGTACCATAAAAAATCTCACTCAAAAGTGTCTGCAGCAAAATTATGTCTATCGGGTCAGTTGGGCAGAATTTTCATAGATAATCACGTTCCTTGCTACATGTTATTATGACATTGTAGTATGCTCGTACGTTTGATTTTCTACCCTTTTAATGACGCCTTAAGGTTAAAATTTTATTGAATTACGTTGTCATAAATTTAACAATAAGTCAACATATAAGTCAACTTGGCCATTTTTTGGTTGATTTTTCTTCATGATTGTGCATTTAGATAGTTTATTGTTTATCTAACTCTGTATACTAGTTAACCCTAAATGCATATTTATCATTATATTATTTTAAAACTAAACACTCGTAAGCATGTACTAATATTGAGTGTTACCTACAATGCATTTTAGGGTTGAGATGGAAAAAAATATTTGTGTACATTTTGTACTATAGATATGCCAAAAATATAATAAATCTAGCTTGTAATATAGTTTTAATTAAGAATTGAATGTGGTAGAATTGGATGCTATGGTTTTACGTTCACTTTGATCAATTTGGGTGGGTAAGACCAAAATTAGGAAATTTATTTATTTATTTGCATAAGAACACACTACAGGTAACAGTTTGAGAAAGTACAAAATGTTTATAAAAGAAGTATAAAACTAAACTATCACCTAAAAGCATGCCCCTGACATGATTAACATGGTAACACAAAAAGAAAAGAGGCAAGAGAATTGGGTTACACAAAAATGCCCTTAAGGCTAGGTATATATTATAATTCTGCATATCAAAACGCGACTATTGTTTTTAGCAGGGTCTAGGGCTCAAACCCAAGTTGCCCTTAGCCCGATTACGGCCCTGGGGTCTGCTTGGTGAGTTAAGGTCCAATTTTCCCATAGCCACGGACGTCTACATGCACGCCTGCGAAGATTTAAAGGTTGTGCGTAAAGTCGTCCAATTCGCACTGGCTTAGCGTGGACGACTAAGGCTTAATCACCCTATACGGGTAGGCTCGTGCCCCTTGGTGAGCACGTTTAATGAGCTGATGATGATGAAGTGTGGAAAGGCCTATTACCTACAGAGTAGATCAAAATAGGCTAATGGGACACATGCTGATTAGTTGAATATCTTATTAAAATTAAAAAACCACAGATGTCAATATATGATTTGTGGTGCGTGTTAAATATATTTTAATATTTATGATGAAAAACATGAATCTCCTCATATTTTGGTCTTATCTAGTTCGCTTGGATCAAAGTGATTATCTATATAAAGATGGACCTTGATTCTGAAACACACTGTATATACTATTTTTTTTATTTGTATCATTCTAATTTATCGATCAAGAGCAATTGAGCGAGCTATGCTTTGTGGTCTCATTTTAGTAGAAATTATAATATCCGTGAGAGGCCTAAAGTCACCAACATATTTTGGACCAGCAAGTTGAATTACCAGTGGGCAGGTCACGTATGTCGCATAACCGATGGCCGTTGGAGCAGACGAGTTCTGGAGACCGCGCCTCGGCAAGCGGAACGTTGAGCGTCCTACGCTACGCTTGCAACCGAGGGACGGACGACATAAATACTATAAAATAGTACATATGTTAAATTATATCGAGTGTTTGGCGCATGGACCGACAGGATTTTTGGGGGGTTGGGAGGGTCTTTATGATACTTTTCCCCAGACCCAATGTCTTAAGTTATTTTCTTTAAATACCCAAATTCATGTCTTCAAATAATCTTAACTTTATTTGTTGTTACAATACCGCAATATTACTTGCCCTTGTATTCTGTAATGTATTCTTATACTAAATAAATGTTTACTTGATATGATTAAAATAGGGGGAAAATATGAAGACGTTTCTAGAATCTGTGTAAATTTTATAAACCGCAACTTCTAAATTAATTGCAAAAAAAAGCATAACGCCCTACCCCCAATCCCCCAAAAATCCTGTCGGTTCATGCGCCGAACACCCTGTATATTTGATTCTTCTAAAAGTTATTTTTAATACCCCGACGTTGAGGGTAACAAAATATTAATATTAGAAAGAGAGGCTAAGATATATGATTGGTTTCAGAATCGGGATACCAAGTACCTTGAATGATTTTGTTTTGTGTATATTTTTTATCGTAGCTTTGATTTAGACACTATCTCTTTCGCACATAACAATTTATGTTATAAAACAGAACAAGATGGTATATTTTTGTATGGTTTTGTTTTGTTATAATTGGAAATATTGGGTAAACTGTGTTTTCATATTTATTTACACTAATTTTTGTTTAGTAACTAATAATAATATTTTATTATTAAATAAGTCTTAATTGTCTGAGAACCAATTATAACATGTTAATATTATGTATTTTTTTATTCAAACTTTCTTGAAGTTTAACAATATTTCCAAATATGAAGTGATAGGTTTTTTAAACTTTATCAATTAAGTGTATAACTAAAATAGGCTTATAAATAAAGACAGGAATACATTTACTCTCATTAATTTAGTTTTCATTGAAAAAGTACTAGCAGGTTTAGAAAATAAATAGCAATTTGCTGTTAAATGAATTGTCATAGACAAACAGTTAGCATAGAGTGGGAAAAAATGTATTTCTGCCTTATAATTTTTTAATGACTGATGTAAATAATATCCATTTCTTTATATTGTCCAATCAGCCTTATTGTAAGTTTTGTATAAGTTTTTAAGTAGGTATGTATATAAAAATATAGATCATTAAAAAAAATACACTTAATCGTCTAGTCAAAAAATACATTTGAAAATAGAACTTGAAAGAACTACCAACATAAAAATAAATGTTATGTGTAATTTTTAGGTTTCATTTAATACAATTGTTACAATAGGGCTGTTTTTCTAACGAAATTGAGGACGAACCAGAATAAAGTGTAAATATTTATAAAAATAATGTCTTTAATTTTCTTTTTTAGCTTATCTAGGGCACAACCTTTACATATGAAAAGTAGAAGTATAACAGTAAATTATATACCTGTGAGGGAGATAGGATGTTTTTAACGGACTTTTGCTGAATGGCTGAACATCTCGGCTAAAAATCCATTTACCCCGACTCCATTACCAATATATTTTCCGTAATTTTCTCTTATCAGACTTAAAATATGGGCGTTTCTTAACTCGTTGAACGCCATGGGTCATCTGTTGGGCGACAAACAATAGAAAATTATTTTTTCTGGTTTCATGGCAGTCGGTGTTAACATTTCTGGGCGCTAATACAGCCAAAAAACTTGGGGAGTCCTTCCTTCAAGGAACCCATACGGATATCGGAGCAGCTTCGGCTGCTACATCAAACAAAAATCCCGATCATGCATCGATTATAAATGCTACTATTTATCAATATTCGTAAAACACCCTACGACTGTTTTAGATTTGTAGGCAAGTGTTATTGTGGTATCATCATCATTATTTGCCTAATGTGTCCACTGCTGAACACTGATCCCCTAATGATTTCCACGCGGACCGATCCCTAGCAGTTGACATCCATCTGCTATCCGCCACCTTAACCAGCCATCCGTCCGCCTTGTTGGGGGTCAGCTTACGCTCTACGTACTATGTTCCCTGCTAAATCTGTGAGCTATGTCGGTCACTGTAGTGCGTATGTCAGTAAATGTTTAAACTAAACCCAACTTTATATCATAACAGCCTATAACGTCTTACCACAGCCACACAAGATAGTCATGAAGAATTAAATATAATAAATAAATATCCACTGACATTCACACAGCGCCATCTAACCCCAAGATAAGCGTAAAGCCTGTATCACGGGTACTAAACAACGGATAAACATACTTATATATTTTTTTGTAAATACTAATTATTATACATAGAAAACACTCAGACCATTACAAACAGACATGTTCATGCACACAAATGTTTGTACCTCCCGGAGATTGAACCCGGAACCCTTGGTGTAGCAGCCGACATCTTGACCATTGCACCACATGGGTCGTCAGTTTTGTTATTGTTGCCCAGACTAATTATATATCAGCGCTACTATCGTAACCGACCGGTCCAGACTGCCGCCTCTTCAACAAGGAGAAGGTAAGAAGCACAGATTGGCACTTTCGGATGATGTTGAAACATGCCTAAGCAACACACGTTCGGTCATGGTACTCCGTTAACAATCAAGTGATACTTCTACTCCATCTATGTTACGGGGTTCGGTTTCCGCACTTAGTCCGTGAAGTTGATCATTGTACGTGAGCCATGGCGGCCTTCTGGTCATTCCAGCCAGCCCACCTCCCTCCAAAAGCAGATAAGTCTTCCCGGTCTCCTCAGGGCATCCGCGACTGTTACTGGTGAGCCGATAGTCTCCCTGCGGATCTGGGCTACGCCTGTGCACCTAAGAAGCACATGCGCCACTGTTTCCTCCTCCTCCATGCACGCTCTGCACAGAGGACTGTCCGTGATACCTATTGTGTAAAAGTGTTTGTTTAGTGCGCAGTGTCTAGTGATGATCCCCGTCACCAGTCTAAGGCTATTTCTGTCCATCCGTAGAAGACGTCTAGACAGTTTCCTGTCCAGGGATGGCATGGCCTCCCTGGATTGCCTGCACCCTGGTGTCGAGTTCCACCACTCCGCTGCTAGTGTCTGTGTGTGGTTTCTTAGCCAGTTCTTAATCTGGTTAAATGGGATTGGTATTACCTATTGGTTCCGGTCCGATGGCTTTGGAATTTGAGCCTCGTCTCGCAGCTCGTCCGCTGCATCGTTACCGCGTGATCCACTGTAGTGTCACCTTATTCCTGTTTCTCACCGAAATGCGTTCTAGAGCATTATGGCATTCTAGTATCAATTTGGAAGTAAGAAGACTTTTCTTTAGTGATTGGAGTACGGAGGCGCTGTTGGAGAGTATCCGTATGTACGAATCTGTGACTCCTCTGGTCTCTACGGCTTGTGCTGCTAGTAATATACCAACACATTCCGCCTGATATACATTGCTGTTTTACCGTTTTACTTATCTGTAGGTTAAGTAAAACTGTAAAACATATTTAATATATAATTTGTCAACTGCTGCTTAATATTACTAAATAATACATATTTGTACTTTTAATTTTTATATTTATATTGATTTATATTTGTATATTTTATTATTTATATTGATTTTCGAATCAAATGCGTGAAATGGAAAATATCTCGGTGACATTTCACTTTGACAGCCCGTGTAAAAATTGACACAAGTGACGTGTAACCAAAACTGTATTCGTCGGCGCCCCACAATTTTCTTATTCATAACAAAAAGAAGCTCAAAATGAGCGTTTTCAAACGTGACAAGAAGGAAGAGGAGGACGGCGGCGGAACCCTTACTTAAACCTCGACAAAACAATCGTATTACAAGAGGCCAGGTACTTCAACCAAACTCCGGTCAACCCGAGAAAATGCAGCCTTATTTTGACGAAAATCCTGTACCTACTGAACCAGGGGGAGAATTTCACCACCCAAGAAGCAACAGAGGCGTTTTTCGCGACCACCAAACTGTTTCAATCTAAAGATGTTATGTTGCGGCGTATGGTTTATTTGTGCATAAAAGAACTGAGTACGTTGGCCCAAGATGTCATCATTGTGACCTCGTCTTTGACTAAAGACATGACTGGCAAGGAAGACTTGTACAGGGCTGCGGCAATAAGGGCTCTGTGCAGTATAACTGATAGCACGATGTTACAAGCTATCGAGAGATACATGAAACAAGCAATTGTTGATAAAAATCCAGCTGTGAGTTCTGCGGCCCTAGTATCCGCTTTACATCTGTCGTCGTCGGCTCCAGACCTCGTGCGGCGGTGGGCTAACGAAGCACAGGTAATTTCAATGTGTATTGCCTTCTATATCACAATAAATTATAACAATGTCATAATAATCTTTGTTTACACACAGTTCACTAGTTGTAGTAAATCTTAAAAAACATAGATGTAAACACCAACCTCTCAAACAAGTGACAAAATCTTTAACTTTAACACATGAAAACAGAAATATGAGTATTTATAAAATATTTTGTGCTTATCTATGACAGTATGTAAGAGTGTGAGGGTATGAAGCTGATACTGTCAGACAAAATGAGATGGCTAGGGATAAAAAAGATATGGTCCAGAAAAAGTTGTCAACAAAATGTGGTAAAAAAATCCCAAGCTACATGTATGTTGGCATTAAAAGTTAGAACTGAAAACAGCTCTTTTTGGGCCCAGATCTTTTATAGTTGCTAACCATCACGTTTTTTCTGCAAGAAGTTTTCTGCTTGCAGAAAGTAGTATGTAAGTAGTAGTGTAAAAATACATATAAAAACTTCCGAAGCTGACGGTAGATTCAATTAGGTACAATAACATAAAAGAGATGACGCTGCTTAGTAACAAAACAACAAACATTAGTATGTTCATTGTTATTCTAATATTAATTGTATTTAGTGTGTAATTAGGTTTTTGGAAACATAATATATACATTTATTTAATTTTATGGAATAAATAAGTTACCTACATAAGGGACCAACATAGCCAGCAGGATTATCAAGCTGAAGTGAAGGGCACATAGTTAAGAATAGGCAGGGCATATAGTTTGTAAAATTGTTGGCTGGAGAAGGCTGCTAAGCAGTATCTTTAAAAGAGGAAAAGTATCATAGATCAATCTCAAACCAGATGGACTTTTAACCTTTTGAACACCACTCTATAAATGCATTGCCAAGCCCTGGACACCACAGAACTGAACTGTGGCCCAGTAAACTAAATTTTATTAGTCTTACTTACTGTAAGATTGATAAAATTTAGCTGGCTCGAAGAACCAGAATGGATCTTGGCCTTTTACTTAAAATTTCGCCAGTCCAATCTAACCTCGCCTGCTGTGGCCAGCCCAGGGTTCGCAGATGACTATATAGTATTTTATGTTGTTTTTCATCAATTTGAATTTCTCTATATCCACTTATATTGGGCTAGTGAGGTTGGTTAAGGCTTAATCTTCCCATAGCTTGTGCAGAATGACTAAGATGTAATTTTTTATTGTTGTTTTTTTTTGGTCAATTTGAGTTTAATTTCAACCCCCATTGGGCCTGTGTGGTGGCTTAATTTGCCACTAGGTATGCGGAGCGATAATGCCAAATCCCTGCGGTCAAACGTTATACGCTGATAATAATGAATTTCCCTCTCTTACAGGAAGCAATCGCGTCCGACAACGCAATGGTCTCATACCACGCGCTGGGCGTCGTAGCCGGTTCATAGGAAGAACGACAAACTGTCCACTGTGAAGTTAGTCACGCGTCTCGCTCGCACCCCATCGAAGTCGCCTTACGCGCTATGCCATCTCATCCGTTTAGCCGCTCAATTAGTAGAGGACGACGATTCTGAAGCGTCCCAACCGTACATCGATTTCATAGAGTGCTGTCTACGTCACAAATCCGAAATGGTGATATACGAAGCGGCACACGCTATTGTAAACTTACGCAAAACCGCAAGAGACTTGGCGCCGGCTGTCTCAGTTCTTCAACTGTTCTGTGGGTCGTCCAAAGCGTCACTAAGACTGGCAGGCGCTAGAACTCTCGCAAGACTAACAGCGAAACACCCAGTAGCAGTTTCGGCGTGTGCTGTCGATTTAGAAAACCTTATCTCTGATCCGAATCGCTCGGTTGCTACTCTAGCTGTGACGACGCTATTGGCGACCGGCGCAGAAAGCTCAGTGGACAGATTGATGAAGCAAATATCGAGTTTCGTATCGGAGATATCGGATGAATTCAAAATCGTCGTAGTGAGGGCGATACGGCGTTTGTGCACCAAGTTTCCGAGGAAACATCAGAGTCTGGCAGCGTTTTTAGCTGGCATGCTAAGGGATGAAGGCGGACTAGAATACAAAGCGGCTATAGCCGATGCTATAATAGCGCTTGTGGAAGAAAACCCGGACGCTAAAGAGACAGGCTTAGCACATCTTTGCGAGTTCATCGAGGACTGTGAACATACAGCTTTAGCTGTCAGGATATTGCACCTATTGGGTCGGGAGGGGCCTAAGTCGAAGCAGCCATCAAGATATATCCGTTTTATATACAACCGAGTTATTTTAGAGTCAGGGCCAGTTAGGGCAGCGGCGGTATCGGCCGTCGCTCAGTTCGGGGCCCAAAGACCAGAGTTATTGCCAAACATAAGAGTGCTGCTATCTCGTTGCCAATTAGACGACGAAGACGAAGTGCGAGACAGAGCAATTTATTACAGTTCGATACTAGATACAGAAGATCAGCAACTCATCAACGATTATATAGTCAACGTGCCGAAACCTAATCCTGTGTTGTTAGAGAAAGCTCTTCGTGATCATATCGCGACAAGACCTGACGAGCCGTTCGATATAAAGTCAGTCCCAGCAGAAGAGGAAGTGAAGGAGAACAAAGAAGCAATAGTAGAGATCGAAGTGAGAAAACCAGTTTTGCAGTCGCTAGAAGAGATGTACGGTGAGCAATTGACAAAGATACCGGGTGTCGAGAGGTTTGGCCCGTTGTTCAAGACCAATATACCAATGGACCTGACAGAAGCTGAGACGGAATATCGGGTGCGTCTTGTGAAACACGTATACGCTAGACATGTGGTCTTACAATTTGAATGCGTGAACACATTGAGCGACCAGCAATTGGAAGATGTGCACGTAAGGCTTGAATGTCCCCCAGAATACGAAGTGAAATCGATAGTGCCATGCCAACAATTGGTCTATGATAAGCCGGGCAGTGTTTTCGTGGTTGTCGAGTTCCCATGCGCTTTCCTAGACAGTCTGGGCACGTTTGGTGCGACTTTAGAGTTTACAGTACACGATTGCGATCCAACAACTGGAGTGCCAGATCCTGGTGAAGGATACGCCGATTCGTATCCGCTTGAAGAGTTTGATATGAAGAATGCGCTGAAGATTAGAGCTAGAGCGGGTGGTGAAGACTGGGATCAGACTTGGGAGAGGTCTTCAAGCGCGCCACAAGCGTCCGACACGTTTGTGTTGTCGCAGACCGACGTGAAAGAGGCAGCGGTGGCCGTTTGCGAACACTTAGGGCTGCCTAAAGCGGCTATAATGGGGGATGCAGTTAAGGAGATAAGAGGCGGGGGAATTTTCAGGGGTGGAGCGCCAGTGCTAGTGAGGGCTAGACTGGTTTCGAGCGCGGGTGGGGTTACAATGCAATTGGCGGCTAGATCGCCCAGGGAGGACGTCGCGCAGTTGCTATTGGCTGCGGTTGGTTAAAACTTAGGACGTGTGACGTCATGCTGTGACGTTTAAGTCGAGATATTGATGTACGAAACTTATTTGGGTATACTAAAGATTAGTATGGAATGCAATATTAATTACGACACTACAACTTTTATCTTTGTCACGATACAACAATGGCTTTATTTTCATCATAATATAATTTAGTAATTTTACCATTTCCTACTAATTTGGTAGAAATAATTTACCTTTTCTACTGATGTATTCTGTCATACTGGAGTAACGTTTTGTACATCAATATCTCATAGTGATTAGTTCATTCATATTTAATATAAATATCTTTTAGTATAACTACAAAATATATACCCAATTCAAGTTTTCATGTACTCCTGGTAGAATTCAATTAAATTAATCAATCAACCATTTCTAGTATTTGTATCAGAATCTGTCTTTGATATGGCCATAGAGTTGTCAGTACTCCATTCAACACTACATTGAGACAAAAATTTTATGCAAAATGTGAAATGGAAAAATAAAACATTTCTAAAGTAATGTTTGAGAGAAATAAAACCACAAAGAAATATTATCAAAAAATCATTGGGGTAAACCTTAATTATCTTTATTATTAATTCAAAGTATATTGAATGGAGTATGTCTCGTAATCATTTTCATATTATATAAAAGTATTACTACCGCAAACTATCGCAATACATAACCTATAAATGTATGTATCTCCATAGAGAAGCAAGGACAATAGATTTATAGATTCCGTGTTTATATATAGTATATGTATAGCATAAAGCCAGTATTTGATTTAAAAACTTCATTGATGTTTGCCGATGTGTCTTTTCTTTGACAAAATATATTTTGTTTTGTTTGTTTGTTATTTTGAGAGTTATTATGAGATTTAAGTTAAATATAAATTCACATTTTAAATGAAGTTCCTTCAAAATGTATGACAACCTTATTTACTACACTTGCCAAATTATTGAAGGCGAGCAAATTGGGGTTCAGAGATATTTGAAATGTTCATTATCAATTAACCCCCCCCCCCCTCGCAAAACCTTTTTTTCCATACATAAATTTATTTTCAACATATGAACAGGCAATCACGCGTATTAATATTTTTTCAATGCATTCCTGAATGATCATATATTTACCATTTTATAAATGTTTTGATATATTGTCATAAGTATGATCAGATAAATGTAATCGAATAGAGGAAATAAAACATTTAAAAATATTAAACTATGATTTATTTACTAATCAACAATAAACATTTTTAATCTTAACAAAAATAGTATTTCTTAAGTGTAATAAAAATAATCAAACATGTCTTTAACAATGTCTTATCAATATTTAGATCAGTCAAGTCTTTATATTTATTAAAAATCAACACATTTTTCTTTGGACGTCAAAATTTAACAAAGCTATTTTTTGGCAGCTTCACTAAGCGATAGACGAGCACTAGGGCTAATTCAAATTAGGTGTTACTGAATAAGATACCATTCAGGTGTTAAAAATCAAAATTAGGTAACAAGATACTGAGTCGTCTAGATACCACCGCAGTGCCAGACATCGTCCCGTGAAATACGAGTGCTATGTACTTTGTGTTTCGGGATGAGGGCACTGTAGCTAGTGAAATTACCGGGTATGAGAGACCTAACATTGTTGTTTCGGGTATCGGGCGCAGTACGGCATTGACGGAGGATAATAACTATCTGTCAGTTGATGGTCTCAATCAATACCACTCTGTCATGGTCAGGTGACCGTCCTATACAATTTGAAACAAAAAAAAGGTGACATTATAAAAAAGGGAATATTTAGGTTTAGTCAGCGTCAATTAGGTAATAATTAGATTTTACCATTACCAATGAAAATTAAATTTAGGTGTTACCATTTTGAATTAGGTAAAACTTAAATTGTATCCAGACATTTACAAAGCGCCATTTAGCTGTGTACTGCACAAAAGATAAACATACTTGTATTTTTTTAATGTAATTAATTACATACTGAATGTTGTGCCTAAATAGAAAATACCAAATACACCAAGGGTTCTGGGTTCGATCCCCGGCCAGTACGAGTTTGTGTGCATGAACATGTCTGCATTGGTCTGGGTGTTTTCTGTGTATAATATGTATTTACAAAAAAGGTATATTCAGTAAGTTTATCCATTTAGTATTCCATATTACAGGCTAATGCTTAGTTTCGGGCTAGATGGCACTGTGTGTCAGTGGATATTTATTATTATTGTACTGCACGGGGTCGAACCCGAAACATTTGGAGTAGTAGCCGATTTCTTTAAGCACCCATGTAGACCTTATTAATTTATTCCTTTTTATTATGTAGCTCAGGCTGTCTGGACAAATCTTCCAATTAGGATGAAATTTTGTAGGTCGATAGAGCATTTTATGTGACGGCCAACCACCCTTATCTCAGAATTTGTGACGCTACAGAACCTTAGATAATCGATCGAGAACGTGTCCATTCAGTTTTTGATCGATTTCTCGTAAACCATTATATGTAACGCCGTGAATCAAACGTTATTAGCGTCACAAATTCCGTCACTAAATCTTAGTAAAGGAACCATATTCGAAAACGCTCCCGTTATTGAGATTCATGAGGTGCCAGCCACAAGTTTTATACGTAAAATCAAGCTGGCTGGACACAGATTTTTGCATTTTTATACCAAACCGCTGTACGTACCACCAAATTTTGAGCTCTATGCTTGTCACAAATTTATGTGACGCACGTTGATATGCAAAAAGTTATCAAAATGAGTTCCGTTCATGAGATTGAGAGACTGGCGAAAAGCGCGATTTCAAGCTGTCTGGACTCGTTCTCGATCGATTATCTAAGGTTCTGTAGCGTCACAAATTCTGAGATAAGGGTGATTGGCCGTCACATAAAATGCTCTATCGACCTACAAAATTTCATCCTAATTGGAAGATTTGTTCAGACAGCCTGAGCTACATTTATTTTTTATTTAAATAAATGCATACTGAATGTTGTGCTTAAATAGAAAATACCAAATACACCAAGGGTTCCGGGTTCGATTCCTGGGCAGTACAAATGTGTGTGTGAACATGTCTGTTTGTATTTGTCTGGGTGTTTTCTATATATTATATATATTTACAAAAAAAGGTATATTAAGTACATATTTTTATCCGTTTAGTATCCATATTACAGGCTTATGCTTAGTTTGGAGCTAGATGGCGCCGTGTGAATGTCAGTGGATATTTATTATTATTGTACTGCACGGGGTCGAACCCGAAACATTTTGAGTAGTAGCTGACTTCTTTAAGCACCCATGTAGACCTTATTAATATTATTCCTTTTTATTAGATTAAAGTTGCTTCTTGACCATTACACCACATTTTGGCAATGATTTTATTATTTTTTATTGTCCCACCCACAATCCGCATTGAACCCGCGTGTTGGGTTACGGCCCAATCTCCCCACGGCTATGCCGGAAGGCCCGTGTCCTGCAGCGAGCAATAGGCCAATGATGTAGATTCGTGGTATGCTCACAAAACAATCGAAAAAAGTGTTCCGAATGCAGCGACAGCACACATACACATATTTCGAATGAGCGTACATTTACCTAAAAAAAATATGTCTACAACTGTATTCTCTTTGGCGGTTCGTTTTTGAGGCACGGGTGGCGTATCAACCTTTAGAATATAATTGTTATATGCTGATGATTGTTAAATGTAAATATTTTTACTCAAATATATTAAAATATCTAACATCTGAAATTACAGAAGTTGTCCTCAAAGACGCGTTCAAATCATGCGTAAACGCCATCATGGTGCGTAAAGCGCTTTCCAACGCTTTGGCTTGTTCTAGACATTTCATTACAACTTGCCTGAAATAAAAAAAAAACAATTTTATTTTAAGAACCGATGGCCGATGTGGCGTAATCTCGACATGGACGTATAAAAAAATACTTAAGTCGGAGAGACGGCCGCATAAAAGTCCTATGGATGAGTTACATGAAAATTTTTTGGAATCATCATCATCAGCTCATTAAACGTCCCCACCGAGGGGCCCAAGCCTACCAGTAAAGGGTGATTAGGCCTTAGTCGTCCACGCGGGCCCAGTGCGGGTTGGACGACTTCACACACAACCTTTGAATCTCTTCGCAGGCGTGCATGAAGGTTTCCTCACGATGTTTTCCTTCACCGTAAGAGCGTCGGATAACGTACATATATTTTTCGAAAATTCGTAAACACATTGGTACGTGGCGGAATTTGAACCTCAGCCCTTCCGGCAGGAGGGCAACAGTACACACCATTGAGCCACCGACAAAGGACGTACATTTGATTTACGACACTCACCATCACTGAAATAAAAAATACAGAGAGATTTCCATCATGTTTTATAAGCGGTACAGCAACTTAGTAGCTAACCTATACCGTCATACCTGTATCGTGTCATCCTCTTGTCCGTAGACGCTTGAACGCCCGCGTTCATGACCATAGACATTATTGCGCCTTTTTCCGTTGATTCTCTTTGGATTATTCTAAAAATAAATACATATGTAGCAAATTATTTTGGCTTATTTTAGAATATAATTTATAAAAAATTGCAGCTGATTTTCGAATTAAGGTACAGTAAGACATGATGACTGGGTCCTGCAATCGTAAGAACTATTTCATATTATTACAAATCTGGGTTAAATATAACGATGTGCTTACTCTCAGCTCGAAAACTGACTTAATTTTATTAGTCTTCAAAGTTAGGTGGGCAAGTCCATTTTTAAAGTACATTAATTGTCAAAAATTTGTTAACAAAAGGATAACACATACAATTTAAAGCAACTTTTGCTATGAAACCGTTTTAGTAAACGCAACATATAATATAGTTGTAGTACAAAATTCACAAACTATGCGTACTAATTACTGATACGTGACGTCATAACTAGGTAGCCATTTGTATGAAGCGTTTTTGGGAAAGTCCATTAATGTGTTTTTAGAATTGGAAAATCTCTGTGAGTTGTAATGTTAACGGAGTAATTTTTTTACCAATGTTTCTATTTTATGCGGTCCATCGATATAATAACAGAAAAAAAATTGTCATCATCCCTATTATGTATGTATATATTATTTTTCTTAGGTTATATTGTTATTAAATGTTAATATAATTATTGTGTTATATTATAATTGTATACGCTATCGCATTGGGAAAACCTGTCATGTTAATCGTAAAAGATTATTTGTAAATAAATAAAAAATATGGTTAATAAAGAGTTTATAAATTTACCACGCGACGTTTCAAATTAATCAATTTAAGAAAACGTAAGCGTAAAATAATACAATGTATCGCTAGTGTTAAATCCTGCAAAGTTATAAATTTTCTAGAAAATAATAATTTGCGATTCTTATTATTTTCCGATAGTCTCGGTGGCTCAATGGTGTGGACTGTCGCCCTCCTACCGGGGAGGGCTGTAGTTCAAATCCCGACACGTACAATGTGTCTTCGAATTTCCGAAAATAAATGCACGTTATCCGACACTCTTATGATGAAGGAAAACATCGTGAGGAAACCTGCGCACGCCTGCGAAGAGATTCAAAGGTTGTGAAGTCGTCCAACCCGCACTGGGCCCGCGTGGACGACTAAGGCCTAATCCCCCTATACGGGTAGGCTCGTGCCCCTCGGTGGGGACGTTTATGAGCTGGTGATGATTATATTATTCATATACGTACCTTTTAAGCTGATTTATAATATCAGACACCAATGCGTGTGTGGTAGACGCCTTGTTCCTCAAAATCGTTTTGTTACCGTCATGAAGAAGTTCTTCGCGGAATTCATTGATACTCTTTGCACTGTGAAGAAATTGAATAATGACAGAGAGAAAGAAAGAAAAAGGTCTTTATTCAAATAAATCTGATACAGATACTTTTGAATCGTCAATTATTATTATTATTATATTTTTATGACTACCACCGGTTCGGAATAAGTAGGATCTTCGAGAAGAGCCGGCAAAAAATAATTTGTTGTTTTTTTATATTACCAAGTGTACAGGTCTTAGAGTCTAGACGCTTACCTGATGGTAAGTGATACGCCTGACCATGACAGAGCGGCATTGAATGACCAACAACTGATGGACAGTTATTATCCTCCATCAATGCCGCACTGCGCCCGTCACCCGAGACAACAGATGTTAGGTCTCTTATACCGAGTAATTTTACTAGCTGCAGTGCCCACATCCCGAAACACAAAAGTGCATAACACTTCTATTTTGTGGGACGATATCTGTCACTGCGGTGGTACCTACCTAGACGACTCAGTATCGAGTCTACCACCTAGTAAATCTAGACGATTCGCATGTCAAAAGTTATAAACGAAATCAGCTTTTTTCGGACAATCAGGTGATTTCAGCCTGCATTGTATATAGAAAAAGTAAAAAATAAATAAATATCCACTGACGCACACACAGCGCCATCTAGCCCCATATTAAGCGAGGTGCTTGTATTTAGGGTACTAAGCAAATGATAAACATACTATATATTTCTTGTAAATACATACATATTTATACATATAAAACACCCAGACCCGAAATCCATGATGTAGCCGACGTCTCGTTTACACCGAATGGGTCGTCAAATAATAATATATACTTACATAAAATCATAAACTGCTTTAAAGGCTTCACTTATATTTATCAGGAATGTTTTGGCTAATGCAAAAGATTGCGTATGTTCATTTCCAAATCCACTATCAACTGTATTAATACTGTCATCTATATGAACTACAGAATCTGTGCTTTCATCAATTTTCAGCACAATCGTATCTACACTGGCATCATTAATTATGTTTATTGTATCATTGACTGTAATTTTATCGTTAACAGTAATTTTATCATTATCTGTATTTTTATCATTAACACCAATTTCGTCATTAAACTGAGCAATTTGGGATGTGTAATTGCCGAAGAAATTATCCCTCGCATTATCATTGATTAACGCCAGTTCATTTTTGATTTTATCATTAATTCTCTTTTGGTCTTTTATCTCGTAAATGAAACTGACAGAATGCTCTAATGACATATCCGAGTTGCATAGATTATCATTTTCTTGAGGCAAATTGTCATTAATGACAATTTCATTGGCATTTTTCAGTCTTTCCTCGAACGCGTCTATCTTTAGCGCGTTTCTTATCACTTTCGGTCCGTCCGTCACGTCGAAAGTGTTACCATGTTTTGGTACATTTAAATCGTTTTCTAGAGTGTCTTTGCTTTTTTCCTCTGTCAACACTGTTTCTTTATGAGCATCTGTTTTTTCACAATTTAAGTTTGACTTTTCTGCCATTTCATATTTTAAATGTAGCTTTTTAATCAATTCACAATTCGTTGTCTCTTTACTTTGTTTACTAACGGCTGTATTAAGTTTTGGTATTTTATAATTCGCCATTTTGACGTTGAATTGACTGTTTTTATTTTTAACATTTTCGTTTATGGTCAGCGCTTTCGTTTTGTCTATGGTCAACATGTTTATGTTACGACCGAACGTTCTTAGCACTTTCATTTCATTCTAGAACGGAAACAAACATAATAATGTCATTTTAAACAGCGCCATCTAGTCCCAAGTTAGACAAAGAGCTAAACTGAACAACGGATAAACATACTAATTTTACGTTTTGGAAATACATTCTTAAAATAGGTATATAGTGGCTCAATAGTATGGACGGTGACCTCCGATCTGGAGGTGGCAGGTTTAAATCCCGTCACACACCAATGTGTTTACGAATTTTCGAAATTATATGTCCGTTTATCCGACGCACTTACAGTGAAGGAAAAGTTCGTGAGGAAATCTGCGCACGCCTGCGAAGAGATTCAAAGGTTGTGTTAAGTCTGCCAATCCGCACTGGCACTTAACTTTTTACTTTAACTTTACAAAATCAGATCAGCATGAGTACACTACTATGTCATAATGACATGTGAAACTGAATATAAATTGTGTCCAACTGACGCGATAGGCAGACTTTTGCCGCGAACACTTTTTGAGTGAGATCGTGCATCTAGTTTATTATCAATCATTCTTTCTTTTCTTTCTTTCTTATTATCTAAGACGAACTGAGTAAAAATACAATCGCTTACCAATGTCTTCTTGTTATCCTTTTCTATGGAAACCGGTTCGTTTTTCCATTGCGCGTAATTTGTCTTTAAATATCAATAATATCCGATTTATTTTTTACAACTGAAAAGAGAATTCGTTGGTGTTATGACCAAGTAGTTGGTGTATGCTGAAGGCAATATTCTGTATATATAAAGGTAGATACGCCACCCGTGCCTCAAAAACGAACCGCCAAATAATACAGTTGTAGGCTCTTTGTTTAGGCAAATGTACGCTCATTCGAAATATGTGTATGTGTGCTGTCGCTGCATTCGGAACACTTTTTTCAGTTGTTTTGTGAGCATATCACGAATGTATACTTTATACATCATTGGATGAAGGCAGATTCTTAAACATAAAATATATTTTTTCAAATAATTTTATTTATATATGATAAAAAGGATCGTCGAATATTATAATTATATTTATTAGCGTAGTTGGCATATTGATGTGAACTGTTGCCTCACAATCTGGAGAGTGCAGGTTCAAATCGCGCCACGTATCAGTGTTTTTACGAATTTTCGCAATTATATGTACGTTTTTCCGGCGCTCTTACCCCCGAAAAAACATAGTGTAAATAAAATAAAAATAATCATAAGAAAAGTTGTTATTCCGGAATAAATATATACACTATACTTAGAAACGTCGAGCGTCGGTGGCTTAATGGTGTGGACTGTCGCCCTTCTACCGGGAGGGCTGAGGTTCAAATCCCGCCACGTACCAATGTGTTTTCGAAAAATATATGTACGTTATCCGACGCTCTTACCGTAATACTGACAGTTTGCATACAAAATATGATGTTCATACTTACAATTCAGCTTGCCACCATCGGGTAAGTCGTCAACATCCCATCTAGCCTTCGGCGGCTGGCATTGTGGTTCTTCCACTTCCCTTGTTAGTTCTGGACGAGATTGCCGAGCGACAAGTCCGCCTCTTGCAGTTCAATGAATTCCGGGTATAGGGTCTGTTAAGAAACACATGGTTGATTGCTGTCATTTTTGATATTATCATCTTTAGCCTATAAAGGCCCTCTGTAGAGCGTAGGCCTTCCCGCACGGCATAGCCGTGGGGAGATTGGGCCTTAAACCACCACGCGGGGCCAATTATCTATTACTTATAAATATTATTGGAGTGTCTGTCATATAGGCATAACAATTTTTTCTTCATGCATACGAATACATATATATACGGTACGTATGCCAAAATAACAAATTTTTGTGTGTCTGTTTGTACCGGGTAATTTCTTAAACGGCTGGATGGCTTTGGAGGGGTTTTTTTTCGGCAGACAGCTGATGTGATACTGAAAAACATATGCTGATTAAAAGCAGAAGAATTATAATAAATTTTAGACAACACTTTTAAATTTTGGAAAAGAAAAATAAAGGAATCTTTTACCGCGCATCGCGTGCTTAACGTAGCGATTTTAGGTTGTTTTACCTATTATCTGACAACGCGGGTAACACCGTGGGAAACAACTAGTAATAAACAAAATATCCACTGACATCCACACAGCGCCATCTAGCCCCAAACTAAGGATACTAGCCTATAATATGGATACTAAACAACGGATAAACATACTTATATATGTAATTTGTGCCTATGCAATCTCATAAATTCAACAAAATTGTATTTATAAATATAGAGCGTCGGTGGCTCAATGGTGTGGACTGTCGCCTTCCTACCGGGAGGGCTGAGATTCAAATCCCGACACGTACCAATGTGTTTTCGAATTTTCGAAAATATATGTACGTTATCCGACGCTCTTACGGTGAAGGAAAACATCGTGAAACATGCACGCCTGCGAAGAGATTCATAGGTTGTGTGTGAAGTCGTCCAACCCGCACTGGGCCCGCGTGGACGACTAAGGCCTAATCACCCTATACGGGTAGACTCGTGGCCCTCGGTGGGGACGTTTAATGAGCTGATGATGATGTATTTGTAAATATAACTAACCTTTAAAGTCCTTATCAGTATCATTCCACAGCCAAGCAAGTGCATGAAAGCGTTCGTTTTCAATGAAGACTTCAATTTGCCTGCAACACGAAAGCCTATCAGATCCCACTGAAGGGCATAGGCCCTCCCACCTAGCAGGTCTATAGGGAGGTTAGGACAATCACCCACCACGCTGGGTCCAGTACGATTCGTGGGTGGTTTTTGGATGACTTATCACTGAACGTCAGTGCTTATTGGTGCGAACTGTTGCCTTTCGATCTGGAGGGTGCAGGTTTAAATCCCGCCACATACCTGTTTTCGAATTTTCGAAATTATATGGACTTTATTTAAGTAAAGATCAACGCTTGAGTCTCGGTCGAGAATACGGGCTTAAGATTGTAGCCGAAAACGGCTTAGCGTGCCAAAAGTTAAGGCTGAGAGCCATCTGCGCTCGCCACTTGCCCGGTGAAGCTGTAAAGGCCATCTGCGGCCAACAGCAGTAGTCAGTTCGAAGAAAAAAAAAAAAAAAAGTGCCAAAAGAAGCAAGGAATCATCTCTTTTCATATTGTTACAAATTGACGTAATTAAAATGACATTAAATATGGCGGCTAACATGTGATCATAGAGTACGACATGCGAATTGTCAAATAGCAAAGAGTCTAGTATGTTCTAGATAATTCGCGAACTATGTAAAATGACGTCGACGCTTCGAGCTCAGCGGCCGGACAGGTATATAAGGCGGGCCGACGGGTGCGCCGGGAGTCTTGTGTTCTACTCAAGAGCGAACGAAGAGCGAAATACCTGCGACTACAAGGAAGAAGCGAGTGATACAGCGATATCTAAGGGATCGTCGAGTGTGATATAACAGTGTGAAGAGTTAAAGAGTGATTATTACGTGTGTGTGCGGAAAGTGTTGTGTTATAGTGTGCAGTGTTAATTACGGATTTTAGTGCGTGCGTTAATTGATTAATTAGTACGAGTGTAAGTGTAATAAGTGTTGTGTGTAATTAATAGTGGTTAATTAATAAAGTAGTAGTAGTAGCGTCTTGGCAAGCGTAGCGTAGGACGCCCTCCAGCCCGATGGACCGACGACTTGCGGAAGGTCGCTGGTGGGAGCTGGATGAGAAAAGCGGAGGAGCGCCAAATGGGGAAGACCTATGTCCAGCAGTGGACTGCGATAGGTTGAGGAGAGAGAGAGAATTAATAAAGTGTGTTACCGTGTTATTCTTCGTGTTTGGCAATAATTTATCCTGAACCCCAGCTCGTAACAATGTAAACGTATGTTGACCTAAACAAACTTGGAAAAATCGAATCCGATCCATATAGATGACGATGTGTAAATGAAAAATATCCATTCTAGTCTTAAATTTGGACTTGGGTTCAGGGGTCGTGGGTACATAGACAAAAATATATTTTTTTAATTTTTTATCTGTTTGTTCCGGGTAATCTCTGAAACGGCTGGGCACTTTGTTTTTGGCAGGTAGCTGATGTAATTAAAAAAAATATTACCTACTTTTATTTTAGATAATATTTGATTTTGGAAAAATAAATTAAACGTATTACCGCGAGGCGGCCGCGTGTCACGTGACTTATCGAAGCGATTTTAGGTTATGTTTCACTGCGGTAAAATATCTTATCTTGCCCTTTCGTGTATTTTTTTCTGAGCCTGTCAGGTTGTCTGAATGAAATCGCTTCAACCGATAAGACCGCCTAAATTGCATTATGTTTTTGTTTATTACTGTAAATGTGTGTGCAATAAAGAATTTTATCATCTTATAACCCGGGTAACACCACGGGACATGGCTAGTAAGGAATAAAAACCACTCACCAATTATGCTGCTATTGTTTATAAGTAGCTCCGTGAATTTCTCACATACAATTCTCACTTCGGCATGGTCGCCATACTTTTCAATTATTTTCATTGTCACCCCGTACAAAACCCATGGTTGTTCTAATACGTCCAATATTTGTGTGTCTCGCTGAAAATACAATCAATTGTACGATCTATAACATCCTACTCTGCCCTCCTAACGAAGAGTGCAATAAGTCGGGTTTTAGGACAAATTGCCTAAAGATTTTTATATTTTTAATTCATCATTATTAGCTCATTAAACGTCCGAGCCGAAACCAGGGGCACGAGCCTACCCGTATAGGGTGATTAGGCCTTGGTCGTCCACGCGGACCCAGTGCGGGTTGGACGACTTCACACACAACCTTCGAATCTCTTCGCAGGCGTGCATGAAGGTTTCCTCACGATGTTTTCCTTCACCGTAAGAGCGTCGGATAACGTACATATATTTTCGAAAATTCTAAAACATTTTGGTACGTGGCGGGATTTGAACCTCAGCCCTCTCGGTAGGAAGGCGACAGTTCACACCATTGAGCCACCGACGCTCTGATATTTTTAATTGTTAGTGTATAAATGGATTTTGAAATGGTCTTTATTAAATTTGCCCAAAAATCTAATTTATTTCACTCTTTGTTAGGAAGGCAGTACTGGAGGGTATAGGCCTTCTCTCATAACATGACTGTGGTGAGATTGGGCCGTAACCCACCGATTGATTGATTGGTTTTAACGAATCCATAATATAATAACCATAAGATAATATTTTCGGTCAACCATTCGATATCTATAGAGGGAATGGGATGAAAACCACCACGCGAGCACAGTAAATCAATATCCACTGAAATTCACACAGCGCCATGTAGTGGCGGGATTTGAACCTGCGTTCTTCAGATTGGAAGGCAAGAGTCCACACCAATGAGCCACCGACGCCGTTGGTTGCTAATTAAATGCAAAAATAATTTAAGGCCCTAGAATAGTCCCTTGAAGTACTCACCCTTAGAAACTCCGTCAAAGCATTTTCCATGACTTGAGTGAAAACGCATATCCATTCGTCCATTCTAAGCTGAATATTTTTTTCTGTATATTCATCATCAATAATAAATACTTTTAATAGATCATTCAAATCGTAACCGTCATTTCTGTCATGACAGTTCTGAGTTTGAATTTCGACGTTCTTTTGTTTGGCGTAATTGAAAATGGAATTGTCAGTTTGTTGTTGATTGGTTTGAATTGTTTGCTTCGAAACGGATTTCCGGTTTAGTTGGTTGACTTTGAATATTTCCGCTTCGGGTTTTCTTTGGGTTTGAATTTCGAATATGTTTTGTTCATGCTGTTGCTTCTCGTTGTTGGAAAATTCTAATTTAGAATCTTTACCATTTTGATTACCCATAAGAGTTTGAATTTCGAATACGTTTTGTTTTGAAAGTAATGGATTTTGATTCTCGTTATTTAGGATTTTGAATTTGGAATTAAGAGAGTCGACAGCGATTTGTTTCTCCGTTGGTCGAGTTTGTATTTCGATCGCTTTAGGTTGTTCTGAACCAATCTTTTGTCTGTTGGTAAATCCGTAGTCCAAGTTTGCGTTTAGTTTATCTATGCGATTTTGTATTTCTGACACGTTTTGTTTTAACAATAATCCCCGATGAATTTGTGTCTCCTTTATATTAGCGTGTTCGAACAACTTTTGCGACACTGCGTTTTGTTTTTCCACTGGTATCAAGCGCGTTTCTAATTTAAGTGCATTTTGTTTCTCCTGCTGTACATTTTGCCGGTTTATATTCAATTTTTGCATACCTAGTCCGATTGATGTGGTTGTTTTCGGCATTTCGTTAACTAAATTCTCATTTCTATTTATAACTTTGTTTTCACACACGTCTTCTTCAAACAGTCGTTTCTTACACACATTAATTGGTATTCCTTCTTTATTACTTACAGTATGATGTTCAAATTCGCTTGTAGACTTCGGGAATAGGTTGCTCGACTTTTGGGGTTCCGTACGCTTTTTTAGTTTAAAAGAGACTTCTGGTTTTGGCAAACTGACGCCATCTTTGATTTCTTGCACTGTAAAACAGTTGATATCTAACGCTTTTCGCTTCTTCGTATAGTTTCTCGTCGTCTGTTATGAGTACCTGTGATTTGAGAGCAAGTTATATTAGTGACGGAATATAATAATCGAATAGTCCATCAATTCTTGTCTTGGTGGTGAAGAGGTGGTGGTTAAGTGACAAAACTTTTATATTTAAGTTTTTCCTACTTTTATCGAATTTCCGAATCACAAAAAAAATATATAATAAAAATATGTATGTATTTAGACACTGACAGAAATACAATTAATTTGGTGTGTACGGAAAAAGCTTAATATTTATAATTGACAATCAAAAAGTATCTGCAGAAGATTTACTTGAATAAAGATAATTCGAGTTTAAAATGAATAGCACGATAAATGGGTGGTAGACTCGACACTGAGACGTCTAGGTAGGTACCACCGCAGTGCCAGATATCGTCACGGGAAACAGGAGTGTTTTGCATTTCTGTGTTTCGGGATGAGGGCACTGTAGCTAGAGAAATTACCGGGTATAAGAGACATAACATCTGTTGTCTCGGGTGACAGGCGCAGTGCGACATTGATGGGGAATATTATGTCATTAGTTATTGGTCTCTTTCAATGCCGCTGTCTTGGTCAGGCGTATCACTTACCATCAGGTGAGCGAACGGACCGTCCTGTTCACAGGAAAACATAAAAATAACCCTTTTACCGTCAGACGCTTTAAAGCGTCACAAACAATCGATTTGCCGTTGTATCCGGATTACTGGCAGTAAAAGGATTAAGCATACTTTACAAGCTTCAATCTAAGGACAAAAGGTGTTGTGGGATTTCTGTAAATGTGTATACTTACAAGATCAACATCATAGTTTAATACGTCCAAGCAACATTTCAGCGTTGGGTCTTCAACCACAGAGTCCTGACTTTGTTCGGGTTCCGGTAGTAAAACTGAAAAAAATGTTTCCTTTAATTCATCATCATCAGCTCATTATACGTCCCCAACGAGGGGAACGAGCCTAACCGTGTCGGGTGTACAGGCCTTAGACGTCCACGCGGGCCCAGTGCGGCTTGGACGACTTTACGCACCACAAACACTAACCGAGACATAACCACGACCACTCTGACACGAGTGTACGACTGAGAAGAAGAATTTCTAAATGAGTGTATATTTGTATATTTATTAACACTTGTATAGGGGATAAGTATTGTCCTACTTTTGAGTTTGTTTGGATTATTTGAATTATGTATCTGTGGTAACTTTGTTGTTATGTGTATTTTTACTCTGTGTGATTTAATTAACTAAACTTATGTATGTTTTCCTTGAAAATAAATAAATAACCTAAAAACACTTCAGTTGACTGGATGGGATGGAAAATCCGCAAGAGAGATATTGATCCCAATTCTTGTAAAGGTTTTCAACATGTGTCACACAGCAGATGTTTTCTCTTCAGCTTTTAAAAAAAGCTCTATTTCATCCTATCTACAAGAATGACACAAACTATAGACCTCTGTCTTGACCGCGCTTTCAAAGATTTCGAGAAGATTCATAACAGAAGACTTATTTATTAGTTTTCCATAATTGTATTCTGTAATATTATTATTATTATATAATTGTCTACGCTATCGCATTGGGGAAACCTGTAATGTTAGTCGTAAGATTACATGTAAAATAAATAAATATTAGACAGACACCATTATATCATTGATAAAAAACAATATGGGTCATGAGTTCATGACAGGTTCTATCGTAAGGAACTTCGATTCAAAACTAAAGATTATTGGGACATCCTTAGATCTCGCAAAAGCGTTTGATACTGTCTCGATCCCTATATTACTGAACAAACTGTTACAAGTAGGTATTTTAGGAATCGCTTATAATATATTTGAACGTTACTGGCAATCGATACCAAAGTATATAAATTTACGAGTTAATAAAGCGAGCCTATAGGAGGAACTCAGTTTTGGTGTCCCCCAGGGTAGAGTCCTTGGAACTACCCTATTTCATATTTATATAAATGACCTCTGTAAGCTTGTTTTAATGGTAAAACTACTATACTACTGTACAGCACGATCATACTGCTGTCACTATAACATGTAGCAAGCGACGTGATTTAAAATGAAAATTCTGCCCAACTGACGCGATGGGCAGACTTTTTCCGCGGATACTTTTGAGTGAGATTGTGAATATAGTTTTTTTTATCTAAGGCTGATGATAATAAATCGACTCACCATAATAATGTGGGGGTGACACAAATCTTCTAGCCATGTGTCGCGCGACAATGACGCGCTGTCGCCCGCGACAGTCGCCGAGACACGCCGTCTCAACAGTGTGCCGCAGTTGTGATGATATTACTAAATGGCGTCTGTCATCTGGCAATATTAGAAAGACAAGTGAAATTATTTAATGAAGGCTTAGATAAACAATCAACTAACTAGACGTCCCCACCGAGAGCCCCGAGCCTCCCCGTGGAGGGCGTATAGGCCTCAGTCGTCCCCGCGGGCCCAGTGAAGATTGGACGACTTCACGCGCAACCTTTGAATCTCTTCGCAGGCGTGCATGAAGGTTTCCTCACGATGTTTTCCTTCACCGTAAGAGCGTCGGATACATGTACATTAAATTTTGAAAATTTAAAAAAAAATATATATTAGAGATAGTATTTTTTTCTTTGAATCTATTTACCTGCCAATACATATTCTTCGATCAACTGCAAATTGTCTAAAAGAGTCTCTGTATCGACCACAACGTAGACAACGCGATCGATTTCACTCTGTTCTAGAAGCTCAATGGCGTCTTCTTGATCCTGAAAACATATATACTATTGTTTTTCATAAAGTAAACAGGACGGTCAGTTCGCTCAATAGTGGTAAGTGATACATCTGACCGTGACAGCAGTGCCAGAAGATTAGGGTATGCAAAGTGAACGATACAATTTGCAAAAACAGTAATATACATTAATAAATAAAATATCCACTGACATTCACACAGCGCCATCTAGCCCCAAGTTAAGTGTGAAGCCTGTATTATGAGTACTAAACAACAGATAAACATACTTATATATATATTTTTTAAATACATACAAGACTAGATATGTTATATACTCAAATGTTTGTACTGCCTGGGGATCGAACCCCGAACCCTGGGTGTAACAGCCGACGTATCAACCATTATACCAGATGGGTCGTCGAAAAGAATCATCATCATCAGCTTATTGTACATTAGCCTACCCCTATAGCGTGTATAGGTCTTAGTCGTCCACACGGGCCCAGTACGGATTGGCCGACTTTACGCACAACCTTTGAATCTCTTTGTAGGTTACCTCACAATGTTTTCCTTCACCGTAACAGCGTCGGATGACCGTACATAATTTGAAAAGACATTGGTACGAGGCGGGATTTGAACCTGCGCCCCACCCCCCCCCAGATCAGAAGACTGTGTCTTTCGTCCAGTGTAATAGCAGTGGCATACACTACATATATGCAAAACCAGTGCATACCCTGTGTGTTTAGCCGGAAAATCGCCAACATATAATATGTATGTATTTAAAAAAAATGTATATAAGTATGTTTATCCGTTGTTTAGTACCCATAATACAGGCTTCACGCTTAACTTGGGGCTAGATGGCGCTGTGTGAATGTCTGTATTTATATTTATTTTATATTAAATGATTCCACTTAGTCACCATTTTCCTATACAGATTTGAAACCATAGGCAATCTGCTGTCATCAACAGCACTTGATTTGACAAAAATGTAAATTATTTGTTTTTGAGATTAGTGTCACTCACTTTGCATACCCTTCTTATAATCTCTGTGCACGCCAAGGAAGAGCTCCAAACTTACAATACTTACATTCTCAACTCCGTCTTGGCTTTCATCAGTACTGCCTTCGACGCCCAGCTCAAAAGTAACTCGTTTCTTTGAAGATTTCACTTCTTGTTCATTTGTTTTCATTCTCTTGCCTGAAATCAATGATATTCTGTATATAAAGGTAGATACGCCACAGTTTGAAAAGAAAAAATATAAAATAAAATGGCTTAAGCAACAAAACCAAACAACCAAAAACTAACCTTCTGTTTGGCAAATTTCGCCTAAATCCACTGATTTTCGTCTTTTCAATAGAAAATGTCTTAAGTCATCTAGCCCCAATACTTCTTTTTCATTTTTACTTACATTATCTATTTTATTATTCAAAGTTGATATTACACCAGAATTTTCAAAAGACTCAACTCTGTTACTGTAATTGCTTTTAACCATTGTTTTATTGAGTAACATATTTTCACGTTCAAGTCTTGCTTGCTCATTACTCAATTCAAATGGTTGTTTAGCTCTATTTGTGCTCAAATTGAAATTTGGAATGTGTAATTTATGTATTTCATTGTCTTTAAAACTCGATACATTGAGAATCGTTTGGAAAGACTCAAATCGCATGTTTGGACTATAATCCCCCGATCATCCGTCTGTACTGTCTGGTTTGGCCTTTCAAGACCTTGGTTTCCCATGAACATTGGCAGTGGTACTTGGACTGGTATCCAGCAAGACATATTAGGCATATTATACATAGGTTCATATCTTTGAAATGGCTGCAGCATCTGTGTCTGCGGGTTGTTTATAACTCTGTTGGGTATAGCATTGACATGTTTGTTGTATAAATTATTTGGTATTGTTATGCTGGGAGTGATGCCCATTGGTGGACTTGAAGGCTCTGGGAACGTGTGAGATCTGTCCGCCACTCTTTGTATATTAACATCGCGTTTTTGTTTACTCTGAAATAAGAATAATGACAAATGAAAGGAAACAATAAATTTTGTGTTTGAGAATTAATATTGTATATAATTACATAAAAAATATGAAGACAACTAAATAGTGCAAAACTATGTCCAAAATCTGTAAACTTTTAGACCAGACGTAACAGAAATAAATGTAACAACAAACTATCTGGAATTCATATCTCATTGTAAGTGAACTATTTACGTTTATATTAAAAGTAAGACAGTTTACTTAATTTTTAAGTTATCTTTACTTACTTCAATTTCAGCCAAACTCCACGCGGCTTCGCCATTTAACACATTGAAATAGTAAAACTTGCCAGGAAAACTTTTCGACGGGCATAATATCCAACCGTTAACCTTTTTATTTTGATTCATTGTTAAAGTTTATTTAAACATACCATGTTATACTTAAATAGAAATCAACAAAAACTCTCTTCAGTCAAAATGAAATTTGAAACTACCTTTTTATAAACTTCAGTGAATCAAGTGAGTTAATTCGATTTGATGAACATTAGCAGAATTATTTGCTGACACCCGCGAAATAGAAAAGTTCAAACTTGAACAGTGCTGCCAGAACTTTCTCTGAAATAGCCTGCTGCTGGCATTGATCTATAAGTACGATACGACGGTACTCTAAGCCTGCAGACGTTGAGGATCAGACGTGAGGCGGGAGATATAAAACTAATAAATGCAAATGCAATTTTTGATTGAAACGTTATCAGCCAAACTCTTATTTAAATAAAAATATAATAAAAAAATCAACAAAAACCCAACTGCTAAAAATACCATTGAAAATGGAGAGACAAGCTCTACATTATAGTGTATACAATAAACACTTTTCATGGTTTTGCAGGCTGGAGACAGACGCATAACAAAAATATTTATTTTAATAATTGCAGTATATATACTAGCTTAGCTACCTAAATTAGGTACATTACTATAGTTAAGCCTTAAAAAGGTATTAAAGCTTGGTGTCCCATCTGTAATACCATGAAAAGTTTATACTGTTTACGCACTCATACTTTTTTCGAAAAACCTATTCAACGACACCCCGCTTGATGAGATTGGAAAAGAAATCTTACAAAATGGCTTTTATTATCAGTTATTTTGATTTTTTATAATTTCGATATACCCAGTGACACTTGCGCTACGAAGATAAATCTAATGACACCTCATAAGTTAAAATCTGATAATCCGTTTGGGCTGTCGCAGGGAACAAAAATATTTATACATAAGCTTGAAAAATATAACCCTCCTTCGACAGTCGGGTAAAAAGTCAAGTTGGCTTCCTAATAGCCAACGAATAAATTCTAACCTCCCGGTAAAAAAAATAGCCAAATAGGCGGCTAAATAGCCACACCTGGCAATACTAAATTTGACTTCTAGTCACTTCTAGAGTCTGTTTCACGAAAGAAGTCCCGCAGACGTTTCGCCACTGTCGCCAGACGGAATGATACCAGTACTGAGAAAAATATTTACCTACTTTAATTTAAGGATAACTATCTATCTAAACATATATGTTAGATATTAAAATGTTCCCTGCTTGTCATACATTAACCCATTGTGTTTTTGTTATGGTGATGTATGATTAAATATTTTAAGTTACTCTAGCAATAGCTGAAAATCCGTGATTCACTCTTTGAGTGTATATTATACAGAGCTATTGCCCTTTTGCACGAAATTTATGTGTGGTGTGCAGATTAAGTATAATAATATTATTAATGTTTTGTGTTTAGAAATAATGTTGTGTTCTCGTTTGTTACTTATATATTTTTTATGTATTAACGAAGCATGTATGTCTTTAAGTGCAATTAAACGATTTATCTATCTTTACTAATAGTATGGCTCTTCTGAACTTGTCCTTATTTACCCAATGTTGGCGGGTTATTCGCATATATGGAAATAGAGAATGCAAATCTTGCGAGATTGGGGTTCAAGCGAGATTATTAATAACAATACTGCGAGATCTCTCCAATTTCGAGATCCCCGAGATTAGCAGTTTGGTGGTTTTTTTTTCAAATAATCACACTATTCGGATAAAAAATATTTTCACGATTTTTTCCATAAACTCTTATGTATCAAACATTGTTTGACGTATCTAATAAACTTCTAAGTAGTAAACTGTGACATACGTATCTATTGAATAACAAATGAAAAAAACAAACAGTATTCTATTCTAATATAAATCAAAAATCTTTTAGTAATAAAACAGTTCTTTCATAACAACCAAAACAATCAAAAGTCGTAATCTAAGCGGAGTTATTTTTATCAATGAAATGAAACTACAGGTACTCAGAAGATCCATTAGATATTACAGATTAATTCACAACATAAAACCAATTAAATGAAAGATTTTAAATCACAAGCCATTAATCGAAGACATTATGTACTTCTTAAAGGAGCTACTTTCAAAATATTAAGTAATAAATTAAGACTTTTTATGATCAATTGCAATCTCATTAAACTCGCGAGATCTCCCTTTTTTCATCCAAGATCAATCTCGCTAAAAAAGGCTGAGAACGAGATTACATTTCCACAATGGAACGCATTTAAAGATGAATTTTATCAGATGCCGCTTTCTTACTTTTTTTTTGCTTATAAATTACCATAATGATAGTTATTTTATTACAGATAGCTAATTTCAATAACATCTTAATTATTTTTAAATTTTGTGTCATATAATAAACTAGACAGTTCAAAAGTAAAACTCCAATCAAATTGGCAAAAAAAAATTATATGGCAACTCTAAAAAGTACCTATTATGGCGGCGAGGCTCTTGCAAAACTGGATGGTTAGTATTAAATCACCTTGATTTTTTATTCCGCTTACAAGAACGCTTTCGCCATAAATAAAATATTTGAACCGAAATCTTTTACAACTTTTGGTAACATGATTAATCCATATAACGCTTTGATGCACCATTAAACTCACCGAAATCTATTACAACAAACAAATTCTTAGAATTGGCAAACGACAATATGGCCGATCTGTCAAATTTAGTTCCACAAATCGCCGCGGGACTTGTTTCGTGAAACAGACTCTAAAGTCTGTTTCACGAAAGAAGTACCGCAGACGTTTCGCCACTGTCGCCAGACGGAATGATACCAGTACTGAGAAAAGTATTTTTATTTTGAATTTGATTGGTATATGTTAATTAATCTGTAATATCTAATGGATATGAATGAATGAAGTATATGTAGTTTCATTTCATTGATAATAATATCTCCGCTTAGTAATCAACTCAACTTAGAAAATAAATATATAATTTTTTAATTTTCGTTGTTTTGTTTCTTATGGAACAATGTTTTATTACTAAAAGATTTTCTTTGATAATATATATAATACTGTAAGTTTTTTCAATTGTTATTCGATAGATACGTATGTTTACGTAAAGTTTACTACTTAGAATTTGATACATAACAGTTTATTGAAGAACATCGTGGAATATACAATATATCTAAAATGTATTTGTTTCTTTTTGTATAAAAATTTAATTATTTTATTTAAATTTTAAAGATGTTTGCTTTAAATTTAGTTATCATTAAATTTAAAGTAGGTCAATATTTTTCCCAGTACTGGTATCATTCCGTCCGGCGACAGTGGCGCAACGTCTGCGGGACTTCTTTCGTGGAACAGACTCTAATTGAGCTTCTATACTTTGTAGCACAGACAACAGAATATACATTAGACTGGACAAGCCGCCAAGTTTATAGGCAGTCCAAGTGTCGCAATTTCTTTTCGGTTCTTACCTGTGAAAAGTTATTATATTTCTTGGTAAATTTACTGATTCATTGCGATGATGGCATGTTACAATTGCACAGGATGGCATTTTGAAAAAAAAACGGTAATTTCTTCTAATATTCGTGCGTCTTGACTCGTCTCACAGAGCGTAAACTGGTAGCCAGTGTATGCTCGTTGAGCTTACAGTTGTCGCACTTTAAACGCGGCTTGCCCCATCTCCTGTATTCGGAAATCTGTGGCCAGTGTCATACAACTGGGACTAACTTTTACATACCCTCCGAAGCATATAAATAGGCAAAGGAGCTACCATATGATATAATGTTAAGTAGTATCGTTCAAGTATGGAAAGACTCAAACAAGTGCGTGGTAGGTTAAAAAGAAAATATAAGAAGGGGGATGGAGGTGTAGGTAGGGTAACTATATAAGGTCTTTAAAATTCAGGACAAATCCTTGCTGAGAACCATCTGCGCTCGCCAATTGTCCGGTGAAGCTGTGAAGGCCACTTGCGGCCAACAGCGATACGTCATTCCAATAAAAAAGGTCAAATCCTAAGATCTCTGGACTTTTTGATTTTTTCAGGGTTCCGCAATCTTCGTGCAATCAGCACAGTACGGGAATATTCTCCCAAAAACGTAGCGTTTAAATTGCGGCTCTAACTAGGGTTGCCAACTTTTTTTAGCAGAAATAAAGTATATCGATTTTAAAGGAAGCAAAAAAAGAGTATGCACTTATAAAAAAGAGTATCATTATTTTTATCTTTTAAAAAGGTATTTTTTAGTACTTCTTGCGGCACATAACAAATTTTCATTATTTTAAAGGTATGAATGAGTCTAAACCATTGATCTTGATACTCTAGGTCTAAACATTCTAACTCTAAATTTATATATATCTAGAGCTCATTTTTGATTAAATTCAATGAAGCTCTGTTTCTCTCTTCTCGCCACTTTACATTCATGACCGAAAAGACTCTTTCTGTAAATGCTGAAGTGGCGGGAACAGAGAGTATATAGCTAATAATTTTTTTTTAAACAATCAAATTCTTGAGGACATTTTTTAAAAATATATTGCCATTTTTCAGCGGTGCATTTTGTATAAAGTCTGCGTTATTAAACAATTCGGCTTCGAGCAATTTTAAAATTGATACTTCTGAATATAAAGTATCCATGTCTATGTTTAGTCTTTTTAAATTAAGTTTTCCTTCTATAATTTGTTCTAAATGATTAAATTCAACAGTAGTCTTTAAAGATATTGTATTTAGTGAATACAGCCAGTTATCATTACTAAAATCAAACCATTTTTGTAAATAGTGGACTTTTTTAATTCTGATTAAGGTTTTGCGTATTATTACGGACGTGCCACTAAACATTTTGTAAAAAAAAGAGTATTTTAGCGTACTTTATTAGTGTTATAGATTATAGAGTACGACCACAATATAGAGGACAATACTCTATTTTAGAGTACGGTTGGCAACCCTAGCTCTAACTAATGTGTTATACAGTAATTTTAGTTTGATTTACTTGGATTATAGCTACAATTAAGAGATGGGCCGAGTATTCGATTGATTTATTATTTAATAATAAATTCGATTAATGCTCGGCGGGTTTTTTAATACTCGTTTTCGGTCGAATAACTCGGTTTAAATGCCTTGAAATTTTTACTACATTTCTACATATACATTTTGTGCTGAAAAGTCAGCACAGCATATATCAACCAGCTGTCTGCCTTCGACTCTAACAATATTATCGTAACTAACTGGCCAGCAAAGGTCCTAAGGAGTCGAGGTTTCAAAACAACATAACATTAACTATAAAAATCACGCAGTCAATACACATACAGTGAATTTTGAGAAATCAGTTGTTATCGGTATTACGTGGACACATGGCACCACAGACATCCGAATATACAATTAGACTGGACAAGCCGCCAAGTTTATAGGCAGTCTCAGTGTCGCAATTTCTTTTCGGTTCTTACCTGTAAAAAGTTATTATATTTCTTAGAAAAATTTACTGATTCCTTGCGATGATGGCATGTTACAATTGCACAGGATGGCATTTTGGGAAAAAACGGTAATTTCTTCTAATATTCGTCGTCCTGACTCGTCTCATAGAGCGTAAACTGGCAGCCAGTGTATGCTCGTTGAGCTTACATTTGTCGCACTTAAAACGCGGCTTGCCTATCTCCTGTATTGGGAAATCTCTGCATGGCACCATACAAGATCCCTGTCGGAGTCCAAGTGCCTGACGCTACGCCACTTGTAACTTGTACAACTTAAATTCGGCAAGTAGTTCCCTAAAACAATTCTTTCTTACTTCCGTTCCAGATGAGTTATTCACCCGCAATATCCTAAGCAAACTGGTGAAATAGCACAATTATCTTATGTTTCGGCCCTGTGGGCTTCGAATCCATATCTACTCTCTGTTAAAAACAACATTGATTGCCCAATTCATTGACACAGATTTCAGGTAGGTATTCTAATAATGACAGGCGAAAAAAAAATTTTTTTTTACAACTGGACGAAATAAAAAAAAAGTTGCTTGCATATATTTTTTATTTTAATACAAAAGCTTACAATTTAAAAATGAGCAAATATAACAAAAACTTACGTAATTTAGGAACGATCACAGTTATAAGCTAACCCTTTACAATAATTAAGAATAAACTATAATAATCTACTTAATTTAATATCATGATATTATCGTACATTGATGTCCGTAGGAGAACTAGGGTGACCGACATAGCCCAGAGGATTAGCAAGTTGAAGTGGCAGTGGGCAGGGCACATAGTGCGTAGAACCGATGGCCGATGGGGCGGAAAGGTTCTCGAGTGGCGTCCACGTAACGGAAAGCGAAGCGTAGGCCGACCCCTAACCAGATGGACGGATGATCTGGTTAAGGTGGCGGGTAGCAGATGGATGTCAACTGCAAGGGATCGGTCCGCGTGGAAATCATAGGGAGGCCTTCGTTCAGCAGTGGACATAATAGCTGTAATGATGATGATGATGATCGTACATTGATATCACACTATTTATTGTTAAATTTAATTTATTATGTGCATATTTTGAATGTGCCTTAATGTAGCCCACGCCTTTATTAATAAAATGGCCTCTAATCAGCAGTGGACAAGCCGAGTTTGAGATATCAATTGGATTTAACTGAGATGATTCCTGTTATCCGTTTACCTTATATACTTTAAAATTTTAATTTAAGGCACTTTTTTCTTAATTTAAGACCGTATATAGAGCGTCGGTGGCTCAGTGGTGCGGACTGTCGCCCTCCTACCGGGAGGGCTGAGGTTCAAATCCCGACACGTACCAATGTATTTTCGAATTTCCGAAAAATATATGTATGTTATCCACGCTCTTACGGTGAAGGAAAACATCGTGAGGAAACCTTTCATGCACGCCTGCGATGAGATTCGAAGGTTGTGTGTAAGTCGTCCAATCCGCACTGGGCCCGCGTGGACGACGAAGGCCTAATCACCCTATACGGGTAGGCTCGTGCCCCTCGGTGGGGACGTTTAATGAGCTGATGATGATGATGATGATGATGAAGACCGTATATAACATGTTCTATCAATTTTTTTATATTGCATATAGATTTGATTTCAAGGCAACGTCTCTCGAGGTAGCGTAATTCGTATTTGGTATTTATATTTATTAATTTACAATTAGGTATATTACATGAAAAATATAAAATTTCTCTCAACCATAGATAAAGATGTTATTCAGTCTTTACTTAATTAAATAACTCTTAATTAATTATTACACACCAGAGTAGCCGTTTGTCCGTCCGTCTGTATTTTAAGTTGATATTACATACTTTTCCCACGATTTCAGTACAAATATATTGTTAGCAAAGAATATTATTTTATTCTTAAATTTATATAAAGCATAAGACTCATGCTTTCTAATTATCTTTTTTCTTTCTCATGAGCTGCGTGTTTTTTTACAATTTCAAAAGTGGAGAACAAAATTACAATGTTTTTTTTAATTTTTTTAAAGTAAGTATATTCGTTTTTATAATTCTAAAAAAATCGTCTATTTATTTTGGTATGTAATGCATATAAATAAAATTCAACAAAGGAATTTATTTTAAAAATAAATTTTTTTATAATTTTTAACAAATAGGGTCGATAGGTATGGAATAAAGATAGGGGAGTAACAAAAATAGTTTTGGTGTGATTGTAAAGTTAATATCGCTAATCGTTAAACCATAACATAATTTTGCTTCGTTTAACCACACGTTACAATACGAGGGGCTCAAAGATTATTTTGTTTTGTGATAATCAGTAATTTGCGTTATCAAAACAAATTGTAATTTGGTGCTAACTAACATATTTTTTAAGTTACACTATGGACTCACAAAGTTCAGGAATACCTAAATGTTTTTTATTTTCCCATTTTTTTAGCATTAGCATTTGTTATTGAACTGGGCATAAAGTTTAAGTCGTTATTATCGTTAAATATCCTGTCTTTTAAACTTAAAGTTTCGTAGTTTTAAGGCCAATTGATTTATATAGGCTGATTAAGCACTAAAATATTTGTTATCGGAATTAAACTGAACGAATCTCAAAACGTACTTGACAATCTTAGAGATATAAAATTATTTCTATCACTTGAAATCTTTAAAAAAAGCCTGAAAGCTGCAACCATTTATAGCTGGACTGAAATCATTTTGCTGTCATGAAAAAAACTGTAACTTTTTTTTAATGTAGAGCAATGTCATTTGCTTCTCAAAAATATCTCTTTCTCAAACCCCAATTTCTTATTACCAGTCAATTTAGATTTTTCACTTTTAAAATGTAACAACGCACTAAGTGCCCCATTATTAAATTGGTTCACGTACAAATTCTTTGCTAGTAAATAACACCCTGTAAGCAGAGTTAAGGCTAGTAGTATATAAGATAAAGGGGGTAGTATTACTGCCATTGAAGTTAGATGGTCTTGCGAATGTGCGGCGGTTAGACCTTCTTGATTCTGGAAACAAAAGAACACAAATTAAATCATCATTATCACATACACATACACGCGCAGACACAGACATAAAGACACAAACACGCACACACTCTCTTTTCTCGCCTCTCACAATACGCACATACATGCACACACGCACGCAAAGACAGATATACATACACAAACACGCGCGCGCATAAAAAAGGACACAAACACGTACACACTCTCTCTTTTTCTCTCTCTCTCTTCTCACACTTACATACAAGCGCACATACATACATACTCATATACACACGCAGACGAACCTCTGAACTGCTACAGCTCAGTAAACCCAAGGTCAGGGTCCTTGTAAGGGCACTGACTGGACACTGCAAGCTGAAAAGTCACCTCACAAATGAAGCTAAGTGACTCGCGAAACCTGCAGGATTCTGCGCGGAAGAGAGAGAGACACCAATGCACTTACTCTGCAATTGTGGTCCTCTACAATGGAAGCGAAATATCCACTTGGGTAACTATTATCTATGCCCAAGTGACATCAAATCTATAAAGTTGGGCAGGGTCCTAAACTTCCTAAAAAGTGCCCAACTATTAGATGAACTCTAAGAGAGGAGCGAGTCACAAAAGATCTTCTAGGTCGAAGTGACTACAGGTCTGCATAAGCCTGAATAGCCCTCAAAACCTAAATAATAATAATACACACGCAGACACAGACAGACACACGAATAGACACAGACATACATACACACACACACACATACGAATAGACACAGACACCACACGCGCGCGCAGACCGACACAAACACGCACACACTCTTTTTTCTCACTCCACTCATACATACACACTTACATTCACACTCACGCGTATACATACACAGATACACACACGCGCATACACATAAATATGTACGTGTACTCACGTATTCGGCCCAGAACAGCGGCAGAACAAGGTTGGAGAACCTCTTGTACTCATGTGTGAACCCGGACAAATCGTAGATTCTCAGGTTGCTCTGCATCCTGGCCACAGAACGGAACGGTGTGCCGGTCAGCTGTAATTTTAAACGAGTAAATCAATACCACAAAGCTTAATTAAATCATTTTTAATAACACAGACACGCGCGCGCACAAACACACACGCACATTAATGTGCCCTCCGAATAGTGCAATATATATATTTACGCACGTTACATCTGCACGCCTGCGAAGAGATTCGAAGGTTGTGTGTGAAGTCGTCCAACCCACTCTGGGCCCGCGTGGACGACTAAGGCCTAATCACCCTATACGGGTAGACTCGTGCCCTCGGTGGGGACGTTTCATGAGCTGATGATGATGATGATAATGGTGACGTTACTTCTACTACTCACTGTCAAATTCAAAATGGCACGTCATCAGCGTCAAACTATTTTTTTATTCTTACCTGTCTCGACCTGCAATCTTAAATCCCAATTATTTTGGCCTTGTGTATCGATTTAAAACAAATCGGACCTGCATAACCTCATAATCGCTGTTCACGCCACTGGTGATGACGATGACGTCATCAACTTACCGGCTCAATGATGACGTAGGAGTTGTGCTTATATCGGTCCGGCTGGAGACCCGTGACGTATGCGTCTTTGGGCGGTCTGCCCGTGTAGAAGTGAGGGTAGGATATCACCATTGGGAAATCTGCAAATACGAAATAAACATTAGCAAAGTATGTTTGGACAAGTGCGCCAAATGTAAGCTCAACGAGCATACACTGGCTGCCAGTTTACGCTCCGTGAGACGAGTCAAGACGCACGAATATTAGAAGAAATTACCGTTTTTTTTTCAAAATGCCATCCTGTGCAATTGTAACATGCCATCATCGCAATGAATCAGTAAATTTACCAAGTAATAGAATAACTTTTCACAGGTAAGAACCGAAAAGAAATTGCGACACTGGGACTGCCTATACACTTGGCGGCTCGTCCAGTCTAATTGTATATTCGGATGTCTGTGGTCGTCTCTATCATAAAGTGATGTCTATTTTTGTAAGAAGCTAGCAAAATGTTTGTTTTATTCAGTATTTTAAATGATGAAAGCGTTGTTTTAGATGTACGAGGTTCGGAAGTCAAAGTATGAGATTTTTCTGGTTTCTGTAACGCAGGTTTGCATACCTATCACGGAAGTCAAGGGTTCACAACATTACATAACTGTAAATTTTTATGTCAATAATTAAATAATTATTATATTACCAATTATTACAATTAATAAGTAATCGACTCACTGAAGTAACATTTGGAGCCGTCGCTCAAGCCGGCCGGCAGACTGGGCTCGGTGTTGTAACAGTCGGTCGCGTTCGTCGTCCGTTCGTACACGCTCTCAGACAAGTTGTATCTATACACTGGCACGCTGTCAACTGTTATCTCCTCTGCAATCAACATTGAACTGATAAAAGAGGGGTGAATGGATAGTGATAGTGTGTTAACTAAAGTTACCGACATAGCCCGCCGGATCAGCAAGTTGAAGAGGCAGTGGGCTGGTCACGTATGTCGCAGAACCGATGGACGTTGGAGCAGACGAGTTCTGGAGTGGAGACCGCGTCTTGGCAAGCGTAGCGTAAGACCCGATGGACCAACGACTTGCGGGCGGTCGCTGGTGGAGGCTGGATGAGAAAAGCGGAGGACCGGGATATCTGGCGCAAAATGGGGGAGACCTATGTCCAGCAGTGGATTGCGATAGGTTTGATAGTGTGTTTAAATCAGTAAAACAGTTTCCACAACAGATGTTTATTCTTTCACACTTTACAAGATAATCCATCGACTGCATGCTTACAATCAGTATTTATACCCTTTAATCGGAAGTCAACATTATAACTGTAGTAAATAATCAACAAAAGTATTCATAAAGGTGGCGCCACTGCACCACTTCCGGTTGAATAAATATTATATTGAGACTATTACATTTGGATACAATTGTTACAAAACATTTTAATACAAGCATAAACCATTTAACAGCTTATTTTAATAAATACAGTAATTTCATAAAAATATACTAGAAGTTAATACTAACCGGAAGCATAAAGACCTTTGACTACAAATCAAAGATGGCAACATTGTTAAATGTCATTATTAGAACATGTTTATAAAAAGATAAGACAATTTATACGTTCAAATATTTATCATGATATTAATGACTAACAATAGATACTTATTATTGCTCACGCACAACCTTTGAATCTCTTCGCAGGTGTGTGTAGGTTCCTTCAAGATGTTTTCCTTCACCGTAAGAGCGGCGTAAACGTACATATAATTTCGAATATTCGAAAAATGGGTGCATGCCGGGATTTGAACCTACACCCTTCAGATCGGAAGGCAACAGTCCACACCGAGCCACCAACACTCTAAATAATTTATTAACATAAAAACACGTACCGTCAAAGTAAAGGGGCATCACTTTGCAAACAGTTTTCCTCCAATAAAGAACGACGTCCTGCTTGGTCAGTCTTTGTTGGTACATCACACCTTCTGTTGATCCGTATAGACGGTCTGGGCATTCCTGGGAATAATAATAATAAATAAATATCCACTGATATTCACACAGCGCCATCTAGCCCCAAGTTAAGCGTGAAGCCTGTATTATGGGTACTAAACAACGGATAAACATACTTATATACAATTTCTTGGGCTAGATGGCGTTGTGTGAATGTCAGTGGATATTTATTATTAAGATACGCGTTACTTCAACTTATTATCGTAGTGGAAGGATCAGCCAATCTGCGTTACGGACTAGACTGTCTACACACCCCAAGGAAGTGAATTGAATTAAACCATTTTGATTCTATGAAGTAAAAAATTGGCCAAGCGCGAATTGGACTCACCCGTGGAGGGTTCTTTAGCAGCAAGTAACATAAAATAAAATTATTTTTATCTAATTAGGCACCTACTACAGCTTTTATATGAAAAAATAGTGGTTCACCGTTTATGACGTATAAACAAAAAAACTACACGCCAGAAATCGTTCAAACTAAATTTCGTTGTTAGATTTATGGTCACGTCCATCATATATTTTTTTCGATTTTATCAACCTCACAGTTTAGAAATTAGAATTTAATTAGTTCAATGTATGGGTACCCCAAAATAAATGTATTATTCAAGTTCTTATAAAAACCTAATAGCGGTTTACAGCATACATATACTTACAAAGTTTAAATAGTGTAATGCTTATAGTTTCGGAGAAAAAAAGGGTGTGACATACGGACAGACAGACTTGATAAATCTATAAGAGTTCCGTTTTTTGCAATTTGGCTACGGAACCCCAAAAACAAATACAATGTTAACATTAATGACGACTCACATCAGGATCGTACCCTGGCAGCTGGGGGTGTCCTCGAAACTGATCAATTTGGAAGAAACTCCTGTGACCCCACTGGGGTCCCACCTTCACTGTGACGTCATCTGTGAAGTCTGCGTAGATCTGTAAAGAGACGTCATAACAAATATATCATCATCAGCTCATTAAACGTCCCCACCGAGGGGCACGAGCCTACCCGTATAGGGTGATTAGGCCTTAGTCGTCCACGCGGGCCCAGTGCGGATTGGACGACTTCACACACACCTTCGAATCTCTTCGCAGGCGTGCATTGAAGGTTTCCTCACGATGTTTCCTTCACCGAAGAGCGTCGGATAACGTACATATTATTTTCGAAAATTCGAAAATACATTGGTACGTGTCGGGATTTGAACCTCAGCCCTCCCGGTAGGAAGGCGACAGTCCACACCACTGAGCCACCGACGCTCTTACAAATTAACAAATATATCATTTAATAATAATAATAAAAAAAATATTTCAGACCAATTTCGATCCATAATTGTGTTAGTAACATTAAACTTATAGATATGGTTAGTACTTACAATTATGATACCAAAACTGTTGCTTTTTGCTTTTTTGCAGTGCCCTTGCAGGGTGTCACGTGATCAATACCGCTTTATTTATGTAACACCAATGCAATACCATGTGACTAGCTGAAAATAAATAAATAAAAGAACCGGTTCCTGGATCCTTGCAAATGTATTTGAACAGTCCTTAAAGATGGAACAAGATGGCTGGTCCTTGATTACCTTCTAGATGCTGTTGGTGCTCTCCCGCATCCTAGCAAGCATAGAGCGTTGGTGGCTCAATGGTGTGGACTGTCGCCTTCCTACCAGGAGGGCTGAGGTTCAAATCCCGACACGTACCAATGTGTTTTCGAATTTTCGAAAATATATGTACGTTATCCGACGCTCTTACGGTGAAGGAAAACATCGTGAGGAAACCTTCATGCACGCCTGCGAAGAGATTCGAAGGTTGTGAAGTCGTCCAATCCGCACTGCGCCCGCGTGGACGACTAAGGCCTAATCACCTATACGGATAGGCTCGTGCCCCTCGGGGGACGTTTAATGAGCTGATGATGATGATTGAAGCAGTTCGCTTCCGTATGATAGCGTGATAGCTATCCACACGAGCTTCAGCGAACATCATTTAGACCATAATTGTTAAGGGAGAAACATTCGATTATTGATCGCGAAGAAAAAAGAGAATATGTAATTAAATGGTATTATCATGACAGTTAGACAGTTAGTGCAGAAACTAAATTGTAGCTTCATCATCATCAGCTCATTAAACGTCCCCACCGAGGGGCACGAGCCTACCCGTAAGGGCGTTTAAGCCTTAGTCCACCACGCGGGCCCAGTGCGGATTGGACGACTTCACACACAATCTTTTGAATCTCTTCGCAGGCGGCGTGAAGGTTTCCTCACGATGTTTACCTTCACTGTAAGAGCGTCGGATAACGTACATATAATTTCGAAAATTCGAAAAGACATTGGTACGTAGCGGGATTTGAAACTCAGCCCTTCCCGTAGGAGGGCGACAGTCCACACCATTGAGCCACCGACGCTCTTAAATTGTAGCTGGTTGATAATTAAAAAAAAAGAGTTTTATTATGTTAGAATGAGCTGATGATGGAATAGAAACAATTGGATTTTTTTTAAAGGGAGCAAACGAGCAAGAGAGACACCTGATGGAAAGTGTTCATCTCCGCCCATGAACAATGGTGGCACTAGAAGCGCCATCGGTGCGTTGCTTGCCTTAAAGGAAGGAATACGCTCTTTTCTTGAAGGTTCCTATGTCATATTTATCAGGAAATACCGCTGCTTGTAGGTCATTCCATATTAGCGAAGTACGTGGAAGCCAATTGCGCATAAATCGAACTGTAGTCGAACGCCAACCATCGAGATGATGAGGACGGAATTTTATCTTATGGCGGGTCTGATGATGAAACTCAGCGACAACAACAGTACAACTCACCCTAGCTAACATGCCCATGTTATTAACCGGCACCAATCCAGGCACCAGACTCTTTGACGTATCCAGCACAGGCTCCCGGTACTCCCATAGGTACTCGTACACGGTCTTCTTGAGGAACATCTTGCTGCCGTGCGAGTTTACCAGCAGACGGAAACCAGTTCGAACCAGGATGTTTGCGTCGTGAGATACGAAGATATACCCTGGAAAATATACATATATATATATATATAACATATATAGAACCAGATAGTTTGCGTCGTGGAGATACGAAGATATACCCTGGATAATATATAATATATATATATATATATATATAGATATACGAAGGTAGCTAAGTGGTAGACGATACTGAGTCGTCTAGGTAGGAACAACCAACGCAGTGCCAAATATCGTCCCGTGAAACAGGAGTGTTATGCACTTTTGTGTTTCGGGATGAGGGCACTGTAGCTAGTGAAATTATCGGGTATGAGAGACTTAACATCATCATCATCATCTCATTTTAAATTTTTAGATGAGGCGCTGAAAATGTCGGTGGATATTTAAACGCATTGCGTAGTAATAAAAAACAGTGCTAACAAAGTGCAATTTTCAAGTATAAACTGTAATAAAAAGCACAATTTTCCTGTACAAGACATAATTTCGCACCATAGAGTAAACTGCGATCAATGACCTCGCCTCCCTTGACCCGTTCGCCATTGAAGGCGAAACTAGGGTTGCTATTTTACTATTATATAGTAATAAATAAATAAATATATTTTGATTGAATTTGAATATTATTCAAATTCTATATTTATTCAATTTGGGTCCATAAAAATCACTTATCAAATTTGATTCTACCATAGGTTCGGGCTGTTGTTGAAAACTTAGTACGCTTTAAAAGAAAATGTTAATGTTACCAAATAATATTTGTTTTTAAAACTAATAAAGGTTTTCTATAAATCAAAGTTCTTTTCATCCAATCCTAATATAAAAATAGTCAAATGAACTTATATAAAAAAATAAACTTTGGAAAACTGTCATCATCATTATCCTTACAGCCTACAACGTCAAGTGCTGAACGAAGGCCTCCCCTAATGATTTCCACACGGACCGATAAGTGAGATTGCTGCCTTTGTCAGAAAAAATCCGGGTTGTTTCAAATCATATCCAATTACAATGAAAATTTTAATTTACACAAACGCGCAGACCGTTTCTTCATATAAGTTTGAGTTGTATAACACCATCAATATATAAGAAAATCCCACAATGTTTATGAAATAAGAACAGTTATTACAAATTTAGAACTAAACTCAGTGACTTTCTTTCCAAAAAGGCTTATTATGACATTAACATAATTTTAATTGATAAAATGGAATAGGACCATTTTTTTAACATGATTTAACAAAATATTTATTATGATTAAAAATGTAAATACTAAATGAAATATAATATATAAAAAAACAATATTATATATAGGACAAATTTATATTAACAATTTTGATATTCATTTATATAATTTATCTATTATTATTGTTAAACTTATGAAGGTGTTTATTATTATTATTTCACAATGTAATTAATTTTGGTGTCTACTTTATTAAATTAATTTAATTATTTTATTTAGTTTTTAAGTTCATATGCCTATACGAAACATGGCAGTTCCTTTTATCAGTTACCAACCCTGTATTACTCATGTTTATGAATTATTGAATAAATTGTAATTGAATTAGCTTGTAGTATGGGTACTAAACAACAAATAACAACTTTATGACTTTTGTAACATGTCATTTACATTACACATTCAGATACCCAGACTAATACAAACAGAATGTCTTCATGTTCTTGCACCACAAATATTTGTGATGCCCTGTAAAAATGCTATTTTACCCTGTAAAAAAGATGGCAGCCCTAGTCTGAACGGCACAGTTTATAAAACGTTTTCGCGCCAAAACCCGTTCCGTTGCACGCATAATTACGATGACATAACGCCATGCGCACACCATGTCAAGGACCGCACAATTTATTTAATCATACGCCGTTTATTATAACTATGTTGGCAATAATGTACTCTTAACAAAATTCATTGTATTAGTTTTTGCCTGCGGTTTTTCTCGCGCAAAATGCGGGGTATCACAGTACCCCTTCCCTGATTTACAAACACAGTAAGATCTTCCAGAGAATATAAAAACTCGACTATTTCGCTGGTTACAAAGAGTGTGAATACCAATTTTTATATATCTACATTGGAGCGAGCGACGTGATTATGAATGAAAATTTTGCCCAACTGACGCAGATGGGCAGATTTTTGCCGCGAATACTTTTAGATTGAGATTGTGTAATTAGTTAGTTTATTGTTTATCTAAGATTGTTTGTGACGCTTTCAGGCGTCTCTGGCGGTCAAAGGTTTAAGGCCATGTAACTACCTCCGTGGCCTAGACGTTTTATTTATTTATTATGGACAACTAACAAATCTTACACGAATTTAATCTATAATACAATAACTTAAAGTAAGATATAAAATGCTAAGTGCAGATTCAATTACAGGTTGCCACGACATGCAATTGTGAATATATATATTGTGTATAACCATTAAATATAAATATCCACTGACATTCACACAGCGCCATCTAGCCCAAGTTAAGCGTGAAGCCTGTATTATGGTACTAAAAAAACTGATAAACATACTTATGTATTTTTTGTAAATACATACATATTACATAAAAACACCCAGACCATAACAGACATATTCATGCACACAAAGTTTGTACTGCCGGGGATCGAACCCGGAACCCTTGGTGTTGCAGTCGAGGTCTCAACCGCAACACCAAATGGATCGTGAAATTTCACAGACGATATCTGGCACTGCAGTGGTACCTACCTAGACGACTCAGCACCGATTTCCTAGTAAAAAGAAGACAGTAGTACAAAGAAAAAGTTTAACTCTCGTTGAAGATCGCGACTAGCGTTGATCGTTTACTTAAATAGAGTTTAGAATTAAAGTATTTAAATTGTTAGTTTAAAGTGGGACC
>PQWD01012143.1:0-18157 GCA_019425675.1 Leucinodes orbonalis
TAAAAAAATACATTTGCAAGCAGTGACGTATCTTCTTGAGTTGAGTTCTGGAGTGGAAACGCGTCTTGGCAAGCGAAGCGTAGGACGCCTTCCGGCCGATCGACGACGACTTGCGAAAGATCGCTGGTGGAGGCTGGATGAGAAAGCGGAGGAGGGCAAATGGGGAAACTATGTCCAACAGTGGACTGCGATAGTTGAGGAGAGAGAAGAGAGACGTATCTTTATTATATGGGGCCCGTGGGATTTTCGTTTCATGGGCCTAGAAGAAAATGTCAACACGGTGTACTCAGTTCAATATTAATAAACTTACTGTACCTAACTGTTCTATATTTAGTACGTTATTACTATAGTAAATCTTCGATACGATCGACTTAAGGGGTGAATCGAGGATGTGGTAAATGATATTTATTTGTGAGCTCGAGGCTTCAAATGCCACGGACCCCCAACCCAAGAGGGTCCCCCTCTTGGTTGGGGGCCCGTGGCATTTGACAGCCCTGCCAGTGTTACGCCACTGTTTGCAAAAATAAACATGAAAACATTTGTGTGTTCCTATTACCTCAAGTGTTTTTTTAAAAAAGCAATAGGTTATGAAGAGTATTGCAATTTCGAACGTGTCGCTCTTTAAATAGGTACATACATATACATAGGAAACATTTTTGCATTTACACGTTCTTAGAAAAAGTATTAGGTGGGTTAGTACTGTCAGATCAATTATAGTTCTACCTATTTTTTATTATAAGTACTTGGAGATTACAATTAACTTCATATTCTGCGTTTTCAAATTATCCCGTCATACAATATGGACTAATCTAAATATTTTATGTTAGGTAAATACCTAATAAATTCTAAACAACAGGTACAGTTTTAACATTTATCCCTAAATTTATGAAATTACGAAATATGACAAATGATTTTGTGTATTTGATATTGAAAGAATAGCTAGTAACTATTATTTACTTTTTAATGATTTTTATGACTGGATTGGATACGACCCGTAATTAAAATTAGGCACTTCCATTTCAAATGCCTAAAATGCAAAGATACATTTAAGTACCCAATAGGTACCAAGGACTAGGTACGTATACCCTAGCTAGCTATTTCTTTTGTATACCATTAATTCCACACTGATATGTTCTGCGAATGGAAGTAAAATATTATAAATTTTATGTTTACCATTAACCCTGCGATGAATTTGTAACAAGAGCATCAGAAATGTTACATCAAATTTAAATCACATACAACATTAATAAACTTTTAAATGTATGAAGGTATTAAAGGTAAAATTTGCACTCAATGAATACTGACAAATTTGTACAAATATACGAATTTACATTGAAATACGATGCTTACCCCTTGCGATGGGTCGTCATTTCGGAGAAAGTCCCTCATAGCCCAAGAGCCTGCTGCCACTGAACTTAGTTAATTATAAAACAGGCATTACCTAATGGGATATAGGTAATTCAATTCTATTTTAATAGATTCTATTCATACATCTTTATAAACTTTTGAGGGAATATATGAGAGTTCAGACTTAAAAAAAGTAAATTATTCCGGCCGCAAGCTTTTGCTCTTTTAGGAGTAGGTAAACGGTGTTATCTAAGGTCAATTTATACAATTTTTAGTACTTACAGAAAATCTTTTTAAGATCAATTTAGCCCTTTTTAACTTCTCAAAAAGCCCCACTTCTGAAACTAAGGTGACAACACTGTGTTTACTGCACAGCGTACTCGCACACGTCGTGTGCGCCGGTGCACTCGATACTGGGTCGGTGCGTGGAGTCCCAGATGCCGGGGCCGCAGCGCTGGCACATGCCCGCCAGGGTGCACGGCAGCCGCACCAGCTGCCTGAACTGGTGGAGGAGGCCGCGGGCCTTGCGCAGTATCAGACGCCCGTCCATGTACATGGCTGAAATAATTAGAATAAATATTCAGGATATTCCTTAAACAAACTGAAAATTAAAAATATAGGACAGTTTGAAACTTCATTTTCATATAAAAGTTAATGCTCAATATGAATAAATAAATATTTACAGACATTCACACAGCGCCATCTAGACCCTAAGCATTATCATGTCATATGGATACCTAAAAACGGATAAACATACTTATATCCTTTTTTGTCAATACATACATATTAAACATAGAAAACACCCAGACAATCAAACAGACATTTTGTACTGCCGGGGATCGAACCGGAACACTCGGTGCCGACGTCTCAACCAATTACACACATGAGTCCTCAAGGCTGACCTGGTTAAGGTTGCGGTAAGACGATTGATATTCAATCCTAAGGAAGTTATTAGGTGACATCTTCGATCACCAAATGATGGTTTGATTACGATAAATTCACTTGACAGAGGCTAAAGTAAGACTCAAACTTGACCCTACATAGGTCTATCGTTAGTTAGATATCTATATTTAAGGTACTATATGATCCCTATCTTAAGACTAAGAAACTTCGTCAACAGTGTGCTTACGCGATCAACAGTGATAACTCACCCAAGGAACTAAAATGCAGCAACATCTCGTCGGTGTTCAAGTCTTGTGCGATCACGTCGTCCGCGTACACCGCTACTATGGCCAGACAGAGAAACAGGTGGAAATAGTCCGTCTGGTAGTTCGCCCAGCACGCCTCCCACATGCGGAGTGCTACTGCCTCGGTGAACTCCCGTTTGAAACATCTGGAAAAATACTGAAGGTCAGGACCTGTACCTGAGAGCAGAAAATGTAAGTGCCTAGGGTATGCGTCCAACATTGACCGTCGCATATACCAAACCAAAGAATTCCTGACAACACACAATTTGATTGCTAAAAGTCTTGACAAACTGGTATCTTAAGCCACTTAATCTGACTCTCCGATTATGGAAAAAGGTATACTGTTTTTTCTGTATTCTGAGATTTGACTCTATATACCTCTCTGTCTTCAACTTATCGCAGTCCACTGCTGGACATAGGTCTCCCCCATTTTATGCCAGATATCCCGGTCCTCCCCGGTCTATATACCTACATAAAAAATATTACTTTAAAAAGCCATAACTAGAAAAAATAACTGCTGTATTAAATAATATAGCAGTTATTTTAACATTATATCAAACCTAAACAATATTTCGTGCACACAAACTTTACGCACACTTACATTATTGTGGTATGTAGGTACTCCCAATAAAACAGGCTCTTCACACAAAGCTAACTATTTCCTATTGTGGCAACTGTTACTCGTATAAGACGACTATAGGTACTTACAGCAATATCCATCTGTGGCAAAACAATAGCTCCATTGCGTCGACATGCTTCTCGAGATGTTTGTAGAAGTGAGGTAACATTATCCTGATTAACTCACGGAGGTAGCTCTGCAAAAGTCAATACATACTTTATTCGACACCATACATATTTGTAGATTTGCTCAAAAGTACAGTCCGGCACATAAATACCTACTACAAATAAATATACAAAGTTTATTTTAATACCAAATACATTTTAAATGACTTCAATTAAAGTAAATTTTCAAATTGCGTTCATTTCTAATATATCGTAAATTCTGATCTTCTTAAAGAACCTGACCGTTCATAATCTGCAATTCGAGACGCTATATTCAAGCAAAACGTACCAAATTGTTATCCATGTCGTTGTCCGTGGGCGTGCATACAAATATCGCTCTTTGCATGAGTCCGACGAAACACCAAAACGTTTCCGCTTCACATTTTATTTCACAAAGAACCGGGGCTAAGAGATCACTCATTCCTTGCGTGTATCTGCAAAAATGATAGATTATTATGTAGCATAGACATACTTGACGGAGACTTCTGCGTAGTTCTTTTACTTTTCCTGGCAATTCAATGAAGGGTATTGCTGTAAATGAATGTAGGTCAGTGCTGTAAGTACTCTAAATGAGCATAATATCAAATATCCTAATGGTATATTATACCTACCCGAGAAAGACAACCTGTTTTTTTTCTGGGAATTTAATTATGGATATAGTTGTAGGTACCTACCTACTGTAAATGGGCAGCAAATGCTTATCACATAATTCCCATTACTTGATAATTCTTGATAAACCTTTATAATTTGCAGGCTTTTATTCTGTTTATCTTTATAAAGTCTAAGTTTTCACTGACTGACATTTCGTATGGGTTTGTTTGTAAAATAAAAACAATTGCGATTATCGTAGCAAAAGTTATCTGTCTTTCCCTACGTGATAAAGCGTGACATAAGGTAGGAATGTGTGTTCATTGTTCATTCTTAAGAGATATTATCACATAAACCCGTGTTATACGACAGGCTTGACTAAAGTTTCCCGACAAAATGTGTAATGAAATTAGTACCTACATAATGCCTTGTGTGATAAGTAACGTGGTATACATATATACTAGGAACTTACCCTAAAATAGGATTATACACCGCATAATTCAAGAGAATATTCTTCATTATTTCAATATTATAGTTATTTTCGCCAGCAAAAAACGGGTTACCCCTGTCCGTTCTAATGACATCTTTCTCTATAACACACTGCACTGTCCTCCAAAACACCGCATGTTGTTCTGGCGTCATCTTCTCAAGTCTCCTTCTTGTTATCTCTTCGTATTCCCTTGTTCTTATTTGTAGAATAATCTCTCTCTCGTCGTACGTAGAATTGTAAGGGTAGCAATGAAGCAAGAATGGCCATACTTCCCTTCGAAGCTCTTTATCGAGACCACCGAAGAAGACGCACTTTCTTAGGAACAAATCGTCTTCTATTACACCTTTTCCGTTCATTATCTTTCCATAGAAAAGTTCAGGAGTAATCTTTGGCGGTTTGCCCTCTTCAGGATGCTGCTCGGCCTTTAGAACTTCGGGGCGACATACCATGAAGTGACGATATGGCAGGTTTGGTTCTTCTGAACCTGTTTTCAGAATGGAAGTGGCAAGATATAAAATATTTGTTTTTTTCAAGGTTTAATAACAGCTTAAACAAATATATTTGTATAGGTATCCTGTATGACCTAGAAACAACCTCTAGAAAATGAAATACGCTCATAAATATGTCCTCTCCTCTCGCGAAAATTCAATTATGACTGTTATGAGCAATGTGTGAAAACTTTCGCTTTCATATTTTTGCTGCGATGGAAAAATAGAACCAGTTTTATAAAAGTCCTGTTAAGTTCATGAAATAGACTCATTTATTTTGACAATAGTATTAAGCTAAAGTTAGTGGCACATTAAATACTAATCGATTAACAGAAAGGTCAATTAAATTACCAGGTGTTAATTTAATGTTGTGCAGCAATGAGTGCCACCTGTGCAGGACCTGGGCCAGGTGATCCAGTCCACCGTGATGGAAGTGCAGTATCTTATATTGGGACTCCCGGGAAGCCACCACAAGCTGGCCGCACGTACAGTTGTCGTCGTTAAAGAAGAGCCTTAGAGACCGCATCTGACTAAGATCTACAGAAAATCTGCAAACATACACCATAAATATACACTTCGCTTCGACAAACAAATGATGCTATTATCATACTTGCGAACCTATGCAGTAAAACCTGCTATCTATTATGCCGGAATAATAAACCATAATTGATTATAACTAGGACCACAATTACGCAAACCAACTGTGGCTTTACACGGTAATCGAACAAATCGCCGGGAATTTTCAATTTTTTAATTAATAAGTATCACTGTTAGCCGCAGATGACTAGCCAGTCGATTAATCAGTCAGTAGGTAAGTACCTACCATAAGCGACTGGTTTGGATGAGCTACAACAAATTTGAAAAAAGACTTTTGTTAATAATATCAAACTGGTACCAAGCTCGCATCATAACTTGTTTCACTGCTGGGCCAAGTACATTTATATATAAGTATAATTGATGAAATGAAATTCAAGGCCACGGTCCTTAACCTTTGACTTTTATTATCCTATCCTATTCATTCAATTTTATCTAATATCGCAATATTGCGTAGGTACTTCGTTATCTAAAATATTTAATTAAACAACGGAACAATAGTCGGAATATTTAATAAATGTAAGTAAGGAATAATAGGCGCTCCTGGTACGAGGTAGGACTTATTGGAATGCGAGGTACCTTACAGTCCTGGTTATAATAGTAGCACGATCGAAAAGGAAAAAATCATTTGGTGCTAATAAACACTATTAACGTGGTAATTTGTATTAGGTGTATTAGGTACATTAACAAAATATTTTACAAAGTTAAGTAATAGCAATTAAGATTTACGTTATATAATTATGCAAGTATAGTAGGTAAAATCACAGATAACATAAATATAGGTACTATTGAAATATTATCTATAGAAATTAATCATGAAATCATTAAGATTTTTGGCAGTGAACGACCACCTTTTGTCGATTCATTCTATAAGAATTAATTGGTGTTTCTTATGCCAAGTGCCTCCGTGGTCTAATGGACACAGCGGCTCGGCGGTTCGGCTGCATGACTCGGAGGTCGTAGGTTCGAATCCCGCAGGGAAAAGTCAGTTGTGCGATTTTTCCTGTTTGGTTATAGTCGGAGAGCCGGCTGTATAAAAATCCCATGGATCCATTGATGTATAATCTCAATGAATAGATCAAATACATGATATTTTTTAATATAGTCTGAGAAACCATAGAACTAAAGGTCGACAGCCCTGAAAATGCCTGATTTTTCCCGCATGCAAAAATTATGCACTCACTTCAGGTTGTAATTCCAGACGTTATTATAACTCATAATAAGATACATGAAAAAAAATAACGGGAAAACACAGTATTCGATGAGAGATGAGAATTGAGTTTTCAAATGTCGACAAGCTCAATTCATTCACTAACGTGAGTCGACCACAATCAAAGGTACGTCTTTGTCGTAAAGGAAGTACCTTGATTGCGGTTGACACACTGTTATTGAGCTTGAGCAGAATCAGGCATTTTCAGGGGTGTCGACCTTTAGTTTTATGGTTTCTCAGACTATATTCAAAAAATTGTTTATGTATCTGATCCATAGGACTTTTATACGGCCGGCTCTCGGACCATTAAGAGATTACAGGCTGAATCACCTGATTGTCCGAAAATTAAGATGATTTCGTGCTTCGGAAGGCATGTTATGCCGTCTCGGCTACAATCTAAGAATGGTAGACGTCAAAATCCACCAATCCGCACTATAAATACGTACACTAAGTAAGTACCTATAATACGCATTATGCAATATGATATTACCTATTACCGATTTTTGAAACTTAAAGATTGTATCTGATTTTCGGTACATAGGTACTATTGTATTATTTGTATTGGCTTGCATTGGTTGGCTCATAGACTGGCATTTCTTACAGGTAAATATTTATAAATATCCGAAGTATGGAGATATCACACATGTAATATGCATGTGGATTTTCTACCATAAAATATTCACTTAATACAGCGATAGGTATGTATCTAAACTAAACCTACGTCACCATATTACAGTGACGTCACTTACCTTCGACATTTCATTGGAGCCTTTCTTTGTGGTACAGGGGAACTATGGACACTGTCCGGGAAAACCAAGTTGTGCTTTAAAGCCAAAAATTCTGGTGTGCTCATCCAGTTAGGGTTACCTTCATCGCACGAGCTCATCGACAGCGATCTGATGAAGCGATCTCCAGATAAAGAATCTGGTGTTAAATCTACATTTTCGATGTTTGGATTCGCTATAGTTATATTAACGGAAGTCATAGACTGTGAGCGAACATGCTTGTCGTATAAAAACACTTCATCTTTCGATTCGTCCTTTTCAAAGCTGCTAAACATATTCTCTTTGCCAGACTCCACAGATTTTACAGTCGGCTTCGAACTAGTCGACAAATTGTCCTGTGTCGTGTCATTGTGTGTGTATCGAGTACTATCCGACGATTTAATGCTTTGTTTATCAGAATTCGAATTCAAACTGGTTGTTTCAGATGAATCAGAGAAAGCGTTCTCGTTATTCGGATCGATTTTCTTACCATCATTACGTTTCAAAACAATTTTGGCTTTGCTGATTTAATATTGCCATAGCCAAGTTCATCGCTTGGACTAGTCTCCACCGCGGACGGGCATTTCTTTAATGTAGAATTTGGTATCCAGTTTAAAAAGAGTGTTGGTCGCTTAGCATTGTTGTGTTGGTCAGTAAAAACTTTCGTTGTAACCGTTAAATAACCAGGATGATGTACAATATCCAGCTCGTGCCTTGCGATCGTCGGCGGATGTACGCACACATTATTCTTGCAAAACAATATTTCGTTGTCGACATAATCCGGCAGCTCATCGTTGTCCTCGAACTCTAGCCCGAGGAAATAGCTCGACGCCCGCTTTATTAACTCAGGCAGCGGCATTTTCACTGACATGGGGTCACATTTCCCTAATTAATGCATTTGTAATATGAAGGGACGCGTTATCACTGGCCACAACCTCATTCAAGCGGCGCTGTGCGTGTACTAGCGCATGTAAACACCTACAGCTATCTTGATAACAGTATTGATCGGGGCGAGAATAGCGCCGGTATGCGACGTTACAGCTGTGCTGTAAGCGACAATAAGTTTAAATGTTTTATTGTCAATGTAGTTGTACGAAAACATTAAAATTTGTAAAAAAAAAATAATTTAACAAACACAAACCTATATTCGTTAACGCCTCCTACTAGGCACGGTGGAAATTCCTTAGCAAGGCCCTTTAACCCGTCCTCTACACTCCTCGCGAAGTTGCCCGAGGTTAGCCAAATACGACAGTGTAGAACGGCACTTCGGTTTACTTCGTCCGACTTTGCTTCGCCTCGGACGACTTCGATTTGTTGTAGGTTTTTGGACCGAGTTAAAGGGTTCGAAGTTGCACGAAGTGCGTTCACAAAGTACCTCTCTTAACTACTCGGCTGGTCTGGGAATACTTGGCGAGGAACTTCCCGAGTAGTGTATAGGACGCACAACAGTAGGTATGTTTTAACGAAAAGTGCAGTCCTTTTTAATATAAGTTATTTTAGTCGAGACCATGACACAACTTAGCGGCTTTGTTGTCAGTGTTCAGTATTTTTGAATTATTCATCCCAAGTTAGTCCGAGCAAATGCAATCCATCACTCAAACGGCAACTTACTGAAAGTTATTTTAATTAGAGAATTCTCAAAAATGCGGAGCTTTGTGGTCAGCACTATTATCCTATTTTGTTTAAATCTTACAACTTTCCCTTTGCATGTTGTCGAACTTATAGGTGGAGACCTTTTAGCATTGTATTGAAACTTATGTTGTATTCTTCAAAATATGTATGCTGTTAAAATTATTGGGTGCGAGGCTCTTCTGGGCGCAAGGCCGCGAGGTGATGGCTGCAATCTACTTCATCGTGAAACGGAACGTAATCTTTTTTGTATGGTGCCGCAAGATGGCGTTTCCGTTGCAATTCTTAATTGACGCATGCGCCACACATTGCAATCAGCTGTCAGAAAGAACATAATCACGTAAAAACAAAATTATTTGTGTCTTTAGATAATTCCCGTCAATATGGCGGGGCAAAATCCAGGTTCGCCGACCGACTTTCAATATTTTTACGAGGATGAAGTATATAAAATCAACAATCGCGGGCAAGTGGTCTTCGGCCTCGTACTCGAAAACTACGAAGGTATCTCCAGTGATCAAGAGAGCGACATTGAGGCAGCAGTACAAAAAGGCGAGATTCGTGTTGTCTGGCATCCCTCCGGTACAGAACGAGTCATATCGGAAAAGTCGGTGAGTGGAAGACTTCCCCAAAATAGTGCGCCGAGCACCGGCCTAGCCCTGCGTCGTGGGTTTGGCCATCTAACAACTTTTATTTATCGCTCTGATGAACCTGACAAAACTTGGTCAAGTGAAACGTTTTCAGGCTTTTAACTGATGACCTGAAAGTCCTAAAACGGAGCCAGGTGTAGTATTTATGAGGGCACAATACTATGGAATGTTTTAAGTTCTACCCACATATTAGTTCATTGTTTGTGTGTGTTTGCCACCCTATTTTAAACCTTACCTATAAATTATCTGAAGTAAAAGGTGAGATATTTAAAAAAAAATCCAAACCATTTACATGCAAAGACAATTGTTTGTTTTTTTTGCTGTAAATAAAACAAAAAACGCATTATGTTTGTGGATCCTTTTTATACTATAATACAAATTAAGAGATATTTGAAATGAAGCAGTAAGGTATGGCTTGAAGTAAAAAAGAATAAAAAATGTCTAATTCTCTGATAAATATCTGATTAGATATTCAGTTTTCTTAATACTTAAGGTACTTTGGACTGTTGCCAGCTTGGTCTAATGCTTGTTGGTAGGTCACTAGAATCTCATTAATTGTAACATCCTGGCAAGTCAAGTAAGCTGGATCCCTGAGCCAATAAATTACATAATGTACTGTTATGCATTATTAATTCAATGAATATTATTATACACTCATTTCAGTGTTCTGCTAAAAGTATTTGTGCCAGAAGTTGGAGGTTTTCATTTCTGCTCATAGCAAGGCATAGTGTTTGCCAATTATTGATAACCATCATGCTTCTTGAACTTCTCTTTTTTATGCAAATATTCTGATACTTGTTAATAATGTTTCATTTGCATATATTTACAGATGTAATGTTGTACCTAAAATACTGGCTGTTAAAAGTTTAAAGGCTGACTAAACCACCATTCTCAACTATTCTGGACATTCTAATGTACCAAAATTTTTGTTGTTATTGATGTTCATTTTCAAATATAAAGAAAATATAATAGTACATAAGTTTATAACTTTTGAACAAACTTGGTACCAAAGAACAGCCTGTTTTGATACCAAGTCTTTTTTTAATTGTACTTCACATTTTTCCAGCCAGTTTCAGCATTAAATAATAATTTAGCAGACCAGCAACAATAAAAATTGTGTAATATTCTGTATTCTTAGGCCACTTATACCCAGTGTGATTCATCATTTGACTGCCAGAGACATCTAAGCGAAAACAATCACAAGCATCACAAAATATATATTTTTTTATTTTTATATCTGATTTCATAGAAGTCAATAAAACTACTAAAAATTGTTAAGTTTATTAGCACTAACACCAATGTTGATGAACAAATATTTGATTGTAACATCTTTATCATCAATAAATAATGAGAACTGTTTATTCTCAGGTTGGACTTGCAGACCGTTCTTTGATGCCGGGCGATGTGGTCCGCCGCCTCATAGCTGGCAAGGACACCCAGCGTGGGTACTGCCGCGATATTGTTATGACGGCAGCCCTGCAGATTGTTGGTACCAAGCATGTTATACCTAATGTGGCCAGCGAGCGACTACAGCCACTTGAAGAGTTCACTCCAGACCTGGCGGTTTGTCTGGACTCCTGGGTTGGAACATCTAAGGTAAATTATTGATATTTATTTATATCTCATGTTAAATTGGCTGCCAGAGACATATAAGCGAAAACAATCACAAATGTTTTAAAGAAAATGTTTCACAGTAGCATAGATTTTTACATGATTTTATTTTAAAATGTTGCAAAGTTATTTAATAATAGATGAAATGATTTTGTAATACTTTTATTGATGTAGATAAAAATAGTATAGCTGTTTTTGCAATTGATGTAGTTTGTAAGTCTTAAATTATGAGACAGTAAGTGGATAACACAACCTCAAAGTATATTCAACATGGCATTGTATCATGTAAAGAAACCACAATGCAGATCTTGCATAGCAAAAAAGTCATTAAACATATTGAAGTAAGTGCTATAACATCACATGTAAATGTTATTATTTTTAATATTAGGCAATAAAAAAGGCCATATCTTCATTAAAATTCATCATTCATAGGCTGTGCATAGCAAACTCCGTTTGGTTTCGGCCGACGGCTCCCGTCTCGAGTATCCCGACTTGGACAACTGCCCACTGGAGGACTACTCGATGCGCCGCCGCCGCTCGACTCCGTACTCCTCGTCGGAGTTCTACCCGGGACAGGTGGTGTACGGGCCGCTGGGCTCGCTCGACAGTGCCAACTGGCTACACGTCACAAAGGAGATGAAAGCGGCGAGGAAACACAAAATGCATGATCACAAAGTAAGTAGTATTAGTGGTTGTATTCTCATTATAAATTGAACTAGCGACCCGCCTAGCTTTGCATGGGTGCAATGTTTCTCATAGGGTGCAGCCTGCGTTTGTAATGTAAACGAAAATATATTTTGTTTACGACATCACATTATAAACCTCAACAAGAATTTCTTAATAATGTAATGCATGTTATTATACATAGAAATCTTCTTCTTAAATCACTCTATTAAAAAAACTGTATCAAAATCTGTTGTGTAGTTTCAAAGATTTAATCATACATATGTAATAGGAACAGAAAAAGCGACTTTTCTACTATGTAGTGAAGTTACACTGCCTGATAGCTAGAATCAATACTACCAGCTCACTGATAGGCTCAGGCCTTGCCAAACAGCATGGGTATAGCGTCATTGGCGATCAAAGGTGAAGGCCGACTTAACGAGATGATTTATTGTTTCATGAATTTCCCAGTTCACTGTTGAAGCAGTAGTGACCGAAAGTGTGAGTGTGCATTGGCAATGCCGTGCGCTATGCACTCACCCGCCGATTCCGCGGCTCCGCAACAGCCCAAATTCCTAGTTGAAGGTATGTTAGTTGAATTTAAATTTGTTTAAATGTTTGATTCACTAAAAATCGTAGAACAATACCACATCCACTACATTTTTTAATAAACATGAGAACAAAAAAGGATTTTGCCTTTATAAGTATTTTAATACTGTATTTATGTGGTTGGTCTCGTTGTTATCTTTGATATGTAATTTCTCTTATGGCCTGTATTCTAGAACGAGACTCAATGTTGACATTTACTTAAATTAAGTTAGAAAGGATGGTGCTATTTATCGTATAGAGCCACGGGCGGATCCAGATTAGGCGCCAAGAGGGGGTCACATAGTAGTAGTCAAGTTAAGAACTTTTAAATATTTTGATAATATACGTAAGTATAATACTTAAAAATAGCCCGGGGGGGTCATGACCCTCCCCCTGGATCCGCCGTTGTATAGAGCGCTATCCCTTTTTCACTCTACTTCAGTGAAGATGAACACTTGAGTCTCGTTCTTGAATACGTGCCTAAATGCTTTAATCATAATTGTGTTAATCAAAATCAACAATTTGTGAATGACTTGTTTGCTATAAATAAAGATTTTTGTATTTTTTTGAAATTTAATTCACAACAGGTGAAGATCTCAAGAACTTGAAGTTACTGAATGTATTGAACCATGCACACTGCAAGTTGGTGACAGAAATTTCCTCACAATTGGTCCAGAAGATACTTTTGTCAGTAAGAAGCAATGGCGTAAACAGCAAAGTATGTATCTATCTTAATAGCATTTAAGAATGATTATTCTCCTATTGCACACGCATACACACACACACACAGATATTGTCTGAGAGTGTAATTAGGTGACATCAAATGTGATTTCAAGAACAAAATATTTGTGTTTCGACTTAGTGTATTATGTGGTTCGACTTATGTATATGTGTTTCGACTTATGTATATGATATGGCAGGTCTGGTCTATATGAATATGCATCATGAGCAAGTGCATATGGCTTCGGTCCCAAAATATGAACTCATCACATTCTTTAGAGAATTTGCGGGCGCTTTATGCCCTTTGTTGCGCTCTAAATTCATAATTTTAATATTAAATGATAGATAAAATACGCACAATGGTCCACTGCATGGACTAAGTGCGGAAACCAACCCTACTAACATAGATTACAATGTTATTACAATGAGTTTATTTGCAGGCAAATACTACAGAAACCATCGCAAGCAAACGCGGCCAGCCAAAAAGCCTTCCAAGTCTGAGACAAACTCATCGGATCACTTGCCGTCACGGCCTAAAAAGCGTGCGTCTGGGCACCGCAAGCTTAAAACCATTGATGTAAGTATTCTTATTCATATAGGGTTTGGTTTTGAATAATAGATATATTATTGCGTCTTTGAGATCATAATATCGGTCAATGAGGTGTTTGCTGATACTAACATCCCCTGTATCTAATAGGACATAAGGTTTTGGAACCTTAACTTTTAAAAAAAACAGACTCATTAAAATCTGTTGTCAGATGCCTAATCCTGGTCTTCAACGTACAATGGGTTATGATAAACAAATGCCTACTGATTTAACACTTTGTGGTTCAGCCGTGTGGTGGCGGAAATTACTGTGTATAAGAGACCTAACATATTTTGTCTCGGGTAACTGGCGCAGTGCGGGCATTGATGGAGAATAATAACTGTTTATCAGTTGCTGGTCTCCTTCAATGCCGCTCTGTCATGGCCAATGGTAGACTCAAATTGTCCGCGTGGAAATAATTTGTAGAGGCGTTCGTTCTGCAGTGGACATATTGTACAATGAATAATCATTTTGTATGACTCGGCATGATCTTGTGAATTTCAGAACGACATGGACGTTGATCACGCGGACGACAAGTTGGAGTCACTCGACGATGCGCTGAAGGCGGACGCAAACTGTCCCAGCATCAAGATCGAGCCGAGCGGCGACATGTCCCTGCCAATGGCGAGCAGCCAGGAGGACACTGTTACTGAGGAAAAACGATTCGGGTATCAGGTAAGGTTTTAGTTTGAAACAGGAGTGTTATGCACTTTTGTGTTTCGGTATGAGGGCACTGTAGCTAGTGAAATTACCGCGTATAAGAGACCTAACATCTGTTGTCTCAGGTGTAGGGCGCAGTGCGTCATTGATGGAGGATAATAACTGTCTATCAGTTGTTGGCCTCCTTCAATGCCGCTCTGTCATGGTTGACCGTCCTGTACACTTCTAATATAAAAAAAGACACGAACACGTTTTGTCGAGGTCAAGAATTTGTGGTCTTATCATATAATTTCTTTGTTAGCCCGGAGCCAACCCGTGAAGATAGCTCTCTGCTCAACGGCGACAGCAAGTCGGAGGCGGGACTCAACGACGACGACTCAGATAACTGGGAGAACACAAGCAGCGACGGCAGCGATACTGATAGGTAAGCCTTGAACAGTTAATTTCTCAATGGGTACTTTTTATTGCACAACTCCTTAGTAGCTGTTGGATATAGCTAAAAGGCTGCACCAAGCCTGACAATATAATGCAAATAAACATATATACCGGTATGCAGATAACCGATAAAGTCATGGATGTACAAAAAAAATCTGGGTCTCGCTAACTTCAAGTGTGTCAAGCCCGGCCAGTTTGTGTAAGAAAATAACCACTAAATATTAAGATATTTGACGCGTGTCTGTAAGCAGAGCCATAAATGGTATATCAGTATGTGAATGGTTTAAGTTATGAGGCTGAAACTGGCAGAAAATTCCTGCAGAAAAAACGCGATGGACATAAACTAAAAAAAGGACTTGGTCCCTAAATTCAATAGAATATGTTTAAAAATATTGGCATGTTGCAGTCAAAAGTTATAAATGAAAACAGCGTTTTTTGATACCAAGTATTTTTCGTCCCTGACCATTGTGTTTTTTCTGCTTCAATTTTCTGCCAGTTTCAGCCTCATGGATGATCATTTCATCGATGGTGTGGACTGTCGCCTTCCTACCAGGAGGGCTGAGGTTCAAATCCCGACACGTACCAATGTGTTTTCGAATTTTCGAAAATATATGTACATTATCCGACGCTCTTACGGTGAAGGAAAACATCGTGAGAAAACTTTCATGCACGCCTGCGAAGAGATTCGAAGGTTGTGTGTGAAGTCGTCCAATCCGCAGTGGGCCCGCGTGGACGACTAAGGCCTAATCACCCTATACGGGTAGGCTCGTGCCCCTCGGTGGGGACGTTTAATGAGCTGATGATGATGATGTGTAGCGGTGCGACGTGGTCGTCGCGGTGTTCGTCGGCGGCGTCCCGGTGCGGCAAGCGGTCGCCGCAGCTGGCGGTGCGGCTGTTGCGCGGGAAGCGGCTGAAGCGCGCCGCGCGCAGGGCGCCGCCCGCCCCGCCGCCCCGCCACGGGGACCGCGTCGTCGTCGAGACGCTGCACACCGCCTCGCGCGCCAACGTCGTCTGGCAGGTAACGTAGCCGGTGTCCCCGCCCCGCCGCCCCGCCGCCCCGCCACGGGGACCGCGTCGTCGTCGAGACGCTGCACACCGCCTCGCGCGCCAACGTCGTCTGGCAGGTAACGTAGCCGGTGTCCCCGCCCCGCCGCCGCCGCCCGCCACGGGACCGCGTCGTCGTCGAGACGCTGCACACCGCCTCGCGCGCCAACGTCGTCTGGCAGGTAACGTAGCCGGTGTCCCCCCCGCCGCCCCGCGCCCGCCACGGGGACCGCGTCGTCGTCGAGACGCTGCACACCGCCTCGCGCGCCAACGTCGTCTGGCAGGTAACGTAGCCGGTGTCCCCGCCCCGCCGCCCGCCGCCCCGCCACGGGGACCGCGTCGTCGTCGAGACGCTGCACACCGCCTCGCGCGCCAACGTCGTCTGGCAGGTACGTGTAACCGCACACGTGAGGAAAGTAAATGAATGGAAAATAGCAATATAATAGATGCCTTATCCAAGTATAGGACGCATTTGGCTACGTGGCATAGTCTGTACCCGTTAGTTAGCCGCGACGGTGCGTGTCGTTCGTACGTCATGTCGTATGACGGGTACATAGCCGGACTTGCACACCGCATAGCGCGCCAACATCGTCTGGCAGGTAACATGCACCGCACACGCGGGAATCGCAATGTACACGGAAAATAGCAATATAATAGATTATCCGAAGTTGTTTTCTGATAAACAGGGGTTTTCAATTTTATATCGAAAATTGTGCTCGTCAGTTAACCCATTGAACGCTGGGAATCCAGACACAATAGAAAATCTTTTGTGTCTGACGCCTTAAAGCGTCATTGGTTTTAGCTAGTTAAATTATTACGTAACCCAATTTCGGAAGATTTTAGATATGCACTCAATCAAGAAATATAAATTCTTATATGATATGAAAATTTTAAGAAATAAAATGAGGTGGTTATCTCTGACAGGATGGAACTATAGAAATGGGCATACCATCAACACAGCTGTATCCGATTCATCATTTGGATGGCCAGGAGTGTTTCCCGGGCGATTTCGTCGTCAGTGGCGCGGCGAATGTCGAGGATAATCAACAGGTATTTTTATTAAAAATTTATTTGGTATAATTGTAATATTCAAGAATAGAAAACCTAGTCGAGGCACACGACTTAATTATAAATAAGTTAAGTGTGTGTCTCAGGTGTGTGGACTGTTACCTCCCTATGTGAAGGCTGCAGGTTCAAATCCTGCCATGTACTAATGTCTTTGAATTTCCGAAATTATATGTACGTTTATCTGACGCTCTTAACGTGAAGGAAAACATCGTGAGGAAACTGCGCACGCCTGCGAAGAGATTCAAGGGTGGGTGTGCGTGAAGCCGTTATATTATACTTTAAATAACACCGTCAAGAAACAGTATTTTATATAAAAATTGCAATAAAATAAAAATCAACATTGGTTAAGCACAAAATGCCGAAGTAAAAGCAATAAATTGTTTAAACTTTTACGTAGTATGACATATAATTATATGTTATACTTCGATGATATTTTGATATATTCGAATACAGCTGAAGCACAGAGAATACGGCGTAGTACAGCGAGTAGACCACCACGGTCGAACCGCCATCGTGCACTGGTATCGCACGTACACTAGCGCCGATGAACCTGTGTGAGTATACATTTAGTACTACCATTTGAATAACCTTTAGATTTGCAGTTAATACAAACGTTATCCAAAAGAAAAACAATACAATTTACTGAATATTTCGGTAAGCCCGGACTTCTTCTCACTACCCCATGTTGCCTTTTCCTTCTTCCATTTTTAAGGTTGGCAACAAAATCGTTGCTCTGCTTCTTCAAAATGACGGTAACACGGAAACATATTTATTTTCAGACAATCAGGCTTTTTTACCTGCATTGTGCTATAAGAAATCGCATACAGTGACCTTCGCAATGTGCGAATCAAAATTACGACCCCCAGATCACGGAGATATTTAAAACCACACTTAGACAACGGAGCTAAGACAAACAATAAACTTAACTCACGCACAAACTCACTACAAAAATGTCCGCGGCAAAAGTCTGCCCATCGCGTCAGTTGGGCAGAAATTTCATTCATAATCACGTCGCTCGCTGTCATAGTAACATAGTAGTATACTCGTGCTTTTGA
>PQWD01012144.1:0-115534 GCA_019425675.1 Leucinodes orbonalis
ACGGGCACGTCCCTACTAGTGCCAATGTCAAGTGCTCAATGTCAGTTAAAAATAGGTGGCAAAGGAGCGTGCGCGCGCATCAGGCTGTGATCGTGACCCGAAATTGGGTCAGCGAGACCCGGCTGATCTTGACCCGGATGAACCGTACGTTCAGGATTTTTCGTTAAGGTTTTAAAAAATAATAATACACACATTGCCCTTTTTTGTTAGAGTGTACAGGACGGAAAAGGCGCTCATCTGACGGTAAGGACGGTAAGTGATATTAGTGATACGCCTAACCCTGACAGAGCGTAAGCAGACCAACAACTGATAAACAGTTATAATTATCCGTCAATGCCGCACTGTAGCCGACACCAGAGACAGATGTTAGATCTCTTATACCTGGTAATTTTACTAGCTAGAGTGCCCTCATCTCGAAACACTTAAGTGCTTAATACTCCTGTTTCACGGGACGATGTCTGGTACAACCTACCTAGACGACTCAGTGTGGAGTCTACCACCTAGAACGCTAAACTAAGTAAGAACTGGTCGCTGAGGCGGAGTATTTCTCGAGAGCTGTCTACGTAACAGGAAACAAAGCGTAGGCCAACCCCTAACCAGATGGACGGATGACCTGTTTAAAGTGATGGATAGCCGATGGATGTCAACTGCTAAGGATCGGCCCGCAGTCATTAGAGGAGGCCTTCGTTCAGCAGTGGACTTTTTAGGCTTTGATGATGATTATGATAGTGTGGTAGAATTTAAGAGGAACTAAGCATCATCTTTCTGGAGTCAGGGTAACCGTGAAAGAGAAGACCCGGTTGATGTAATACAGTACTTTACTACTGTATTACTACTTTATGTAATACAGATATTAATGTCTCCGACATTAATATCTGTATTATATAAAGTGCGTCTCAATAATAATAATGTCGGAGTTAATATAATGATTAACTTTATATAATACAGATATTAATGTCGAAGAGTGCCTAATCTTTAACTATCCTGAATCCCAGAACACGAGCCTATTAGTGCACAGCAATTGACTCTACAAGCCTGCTGATATACAACACCCACACTTAAAACGTTTCCCTAAAGATACGCATAGTAATAGATAAAGAATAAACATTAAGATAATTTATAATTATAGGCTGTCGAAATTATTTAGAGAGTGTTTATTTTGTAAATTCGACCTTTGTAATTTTTAAAAACTTTCATGTGTATCAAACATATGCAAAGCACGGTCGTTGGCAAAACACAATCCCACACACACACATACATGCACACACACTCATCCTTATGCATGCGTCGTAATCAAAACACGCACACACACTTTGAAAACATAAATACAGACTAATATATTGACTCACATGTATAACCATTCATGCTTTGGTACTGGGATGTGAAGTTGTAAATTCACAATTCAAATATGAATTCAATAAAGTAGTTCGTTGCTAACAAAAAAAATAGTCTTGTTACTAGAAATAAATAAATAAAATTAAATAGGTGAGGCCTTTAGAATAGTATAAAAGAATTGAGACCTGTTCAAATTATAAAAAATAATCAAATATTTAATAATTTATTATTATAATATGATAAGACAATGGCTGGCCTTCACAATGTTTTGATCTTGAGCCACCTGTAAATTTCATTTGGCCGTTTTCAATTGATGAATGGGGTCATGACCATAAATTTCAGTGACCCAATTAAAAGGGTATCCTTTTCCAGGAAAACATATCGGTTGATTTTTCTCGTATAACCTTTCTTTAAAAATCTCATTACCTACCTACCAAGAATAAAAAAAAAAATAGGTGTGTTTTGCAATTCTGTGTTTCGGGATAAGGAGACTGTAGTTAGTAAAATTACTGGGTATAAGAAAACCTAACATCTGTCGTCTCTGGTGACGGCGCAGAGCAGTCACCTGTTATGGCCAGGCGTATCACTTACAAAGGTGAGCGAACTGACTTCGCTTAAGACTTAAATAATAATATACACCAATTTCAGTTGATCATCGCGCAGGTAAAGTGAGTCCTTCCGCGCTTTACCAAAACACTTAAAAACATATAAATCATGTGGTGTGTGTGTGTGTGTGTGTGTGCGTGCGTGTGTGTGCGTGTAGGTGTGTGTGTGCGTGTACGTGTGTGTGCACGCGTGTGTGTACGTGTAAACGTGTATGGAAGCCTGAAACTAGGACAAAGTTTGAAGAAGTTCTTCTTAACTAGTAATTGAGTGAGAGCAACCAATGCTGCACCTTTTACTTACACAAATCTTAGGATGATAATTGGTAGATGACACCCCCTACCAACATTGGGCCAGCTAGTGAATTAGGACCGATACCCTCTTGACTATGGAATGTGGACGTATATGCTATTTTATTGACATGGACCAAAGTAAGAAGTAGAAAAGGAAGAAGAAGAGTCCTCTTTTAACTTAACAATTTTTAGCCAATAATATTCTGTATATATAAAGGTAGATACGCCATCCGTTTATCAAAAACGAACCGCCGAAGAGAGTACAGTTTGTACTCTTTTGTTTAGGTAAATGTGTTCAAAATATGTGTATGTGTGCTGTCACTGCATTCGGAACACTTTTTTCGATTGTTTTGTGAAAATATCACGAATCCATACTTTTTACATCATTGTTTTTAGCCTATAACGTCCCACCTAGCAAGGCTATGGGAAATTCGGGCTGTAATCCACCACGTAGGCACAGTGTGGATTGTTGGTTGTTACGACTACTGTGCTAAGAAAGTAGACGCGACCTGAGATATAAAATTGGGTTATTAAACAAAAGATCTGGAGACACCATTTTTTTTTTATAATCTTGTATTAAAAATTACGAGGAAGGTTTTTGTGATTATTAAAGTAGCTTTTCAAAGTAGACATTAATTTGACAATATGGACACATTAAATCTTACCATAATGTTTATTATAATGGGTTCACTTTACTCGCGCAATGTAATGTAAAAGAAGCTGCGTCTTGTTTTTATTTCATTATGTCGTCCTAATTTAAGGTTGTTATGATCGTTATCTGGAGAAATTTGGATTTCATTTTCGGTTTAATTCTCTATTTAGTTAATAGCTATTTGTCATCATCAGCCTATAACGATCCATTTCAGGGCACAGGCCTTCCAGCGCAGCGTCACAAGTTTGTTAATGAGTTATGATGTTCAATATCTCGTCATTACTAATAAATAAATATCTACTGACATTAACACAGCGCCATCTAGCCCCAAATTAAGCATTAGCCGGTAATATGGATACATAGGAGACACAGAAACTAATACAAACAGACAAGTTCATGCACAAATGTGTGTACTCGGGGATCGAACCTGAAAATCCTTTGTGTAATAGCCGACGTCTCAACCATTGCACCAATGGGTCGCCAATACAATACCATATAAAAGATCTCCTTGTATAGGTACACTTCGACTGAAATTCCAATCGCCAATATTTAATGCAAATCCCTGTATATCCTAACTAGGATTACTGCTATCAACCCAGCGTGACTTGCGAACTCCGGTTTATGCTTTCCTCAATCGCAGTAACAAGTAAAGCCATTACACTCCTGCAGGTTTGTTTCCAATAAATGCAGTTAAACAGGAACTGGGTCATTGTAAGAAGTACGAGCTCAAGGATTCCTTTAATGCAACGCAAGCATCTTAGCATTGCTCTGTATTTGATAAAGTGAAACGGAGAAAGTGCAAATTTTTAAAATAGATTTTACCACTTGTGGCCTTTTTAGGAACTAAGCCATCAACAAGGTGAGTCTTACTAAAATTTCACTGTCTGTTTAAATTTCATATATTTTTTATTATTTTTTATCAGGACTCGAATAAAGCTCCACTTTTCATGTAAATACGGACCAATGCCAATTGCATAAACATGCACACATTATTATTATTATATTATGCGCACATTAACGTTCAAAGTATATATAGTATATTATTATTATAAGCGTGTTATGTATTCGTATGTGCAGACTAGGCCACTATTCCAATTATTAGTAAATATCAACTAAGAGAAATACCTCAAACCTAACCAGACTTATGTTCATACTATTATGTTGTGTAATGCATGCACCCATCTTACTTGTTCGGTTAACGACCAATCCCGGCATAGCAAGTAATGGCGATCAACCAATACCAGCTCAGGAAGAAGACGCGCCGTGCCTGTTATGTGCAGATTGGTCAATTGCATATCCAATGCTTCTAAAATTCATCTTCAGCGGAATTACATCGGTGAAATTTATTGATTGTGTAGATATTAAAAGTTTTTATTCATGTTTTGTTGATTGCTTTACTTAATATTAGTATAACGTCACATTCAAGAAGATTATTAGTTTTATCTTCAACGTAACAAATTTATCTAACTTAAGCGTACCTACTCTGGGATAAAATATATTTAATAACGTCTTACAAGCTTGAATTTTAAATGAACTTAAATTTATTTTCACAAATTCGTTCAAATAGAAAATAACGAGAAACCCAATTGAGCTTCGTAAAGTTTGGATTAGCAGCCATAATACCTCACCCAATTGAAATACAACAACATTATGTTAAATTATAAGCAAAACTTAATATTTGTTTGTTTGTCATGATTGTCTATCTTTCATACCTTTGTGATAGGAGCAATGCTCCTCTTCAGTACACTAAAAGTAATAAATGATTTGTATTAGTTACCTATCCTATTATATATATACGGCACGGCACTATAGCTTATGCAAATTGTGGGTATAAATAAGACATGGATAAACAATAAAAAATGTCCGAGCCGCTTGACACATTCGTTGACTTGTTGAATTTTATGACATAAAATTATTCATAAAAAGTTTGACTTTAACGCGTCATAAAAAGGGTATAAAATCAAAAGCACGAGCATACTACTATGACATTAAGAAATGTAGCGAGCGACGTGAATATGAAAGAAAATTCTGCCCACCTGACGCGATGGGCAGAATTTTTTTTAACTTTGAGTTAGATTGAGCATCTAGTAAGATTATTGTACAGATAAGACAACAAACATGTCACCATGGTTAACTGCCGTAGAGCTGAATTGCCGAGTATTACTACGTTTTCTATCAACGCCGCATCTGTTATGGGGCAGGCATGTCACTTTAAATCATCAGTTAAATGAACTAAAATTTCCTTTTAACTTCTATTGAAGGATTATTTAACTACAAAAGAAGTTAATAGGTAAATTTAGTGCGCGAAAAGGTCGTACCGACTTAGTTAGATCCTAAACTGTAATATGGACTGACTCATTTGTAATTCATTCAAGTTAATTAGTTTCTATTCGCTAGTAAACACGGCATTACAACAATTCATTAAGCGAAACCGTCTCGTAAGTATCAACACAATGAGAAAATTGTCTTTGCCTTAAAAGACGTCCTTTGGAATCAACTTTAACCAGGGAAGAATCTAGGGCTTCTTAAGGTGATGCTCTAATCCCCATGTATGCAAAGAATTCTTAATTTTATCACTGTTAATTGCAAACTTAGTACGCAATGTTCTTAGGTAAAAGTTTAGCATTTAGATATAGATATGAGTCTTTATAAAGTAAACAAAATAAAATAAAATACACAAAAATACAACCTGGCACATTATCTGTGTGTCTAAGCCTGTTCTCTGCATTGAACGTTAATCTTAATATTTTCCGTTATTTAGCACACATAACACAAACTTCAACCTAAATTCGGTCAAGATGGCGCTATGTGAATGTCTGTAGCAATTTATTCATAGATGGTGCCCCGTTAAAAAGCGAGCCGCTCCTGTCCCAATCTGATTCGAGTTTCATTTTCGATAACAGAGGAGCGAGACTTCGCCGTCATTTTAATGCTGAAAAACATCTTTATCTCTTTTGAAATGTCGGAATTAGCATAATAAAGAAGCGAGTACGCCCGTGTAAGGCCTACTGTGAATAGAGCCACGGGTTTTTGTGTGAGAAATACCCGAGATTGCAGCGTGTCTCCGCTAAAGATTTCCCGTTTAAATCTCATGAAAAATTACTGCTTGATAACCTTTACAATTCACGTAATGGGAGCGAGCTGGGATTCATTTGTGACTGTATTACGCAGTTTGTTTATAACAGGTTCAATTGTTAACGTTTTGAGAGAGTCGGGTGGGTCAATGGTGTGGACTATTGCCTTCCGATAGGGAGGGCGAATGTTCAAATCTCGCCACGTACCAATATATTTTCGAAATTATATGTACGTTTATCCGACGCTCTTACGGTGAAGGAAAACATCGTAAGGTAACCTGCACACGCCTGCGAAGAGATTTGAATGTAGTGCTTGAAGTCGGCCAATCCGCGTTGGGTCTGACTAAGGCCTAAATACCCTATATGGGTAGGCTCGTACCCATCGTTGGGGACATAATTAGCTGATTATGGTGTCAACGTTTTGACATTGCCATCATCAACAATTTTGCCAGTTAAGACATGACACAGAAAATTTAGCACATTAAAAAAACATTTACTTGGCAGTAAATATGTTAATCATCGCCATAAATTAAGAATAATGTATAGTTCGCCGGAACAGTAAAGCCTGATTGAAGCCACATTAGAGTTAGACCAGAAAATAAGTGAGAATAATGATTAAGTTGTTAGACCATTTGCTAATAGTTCGAATAGTTATATAAACTTACATTACCATTGTATATACCAATAGTAAAAGGTATAAAAAAACTATACTATGCCATAGATAAACTTGACAATAACAAGGGCAAAGTTCACATGCCCAAAAAAATATATACTCCACACCACTGGGATTCAAAGTCTTCTGGTTCGATATTTCACCCCGCAACAATAGAGATAAATCTCTAAAAGTTAGTGGGGACAACTACGCATATTCAAAAGTCCCAAGTGCAATCAGCAAAATGTAACATAAGTTTTGCTTAGGAAAAACAAAAAGTGCTATCGTTGATAGTGCAAAAGTCAAGCCTAATATATAGTTATTACCAAAGGGGAATCACGTACAATCAAAGACACAATATGCCTTGGCCGAGTGCTGGCTAGCTTTGTTTAATGATCGCGTAGAACGTCGCAATCATTAGTGTGAACTGTTGCTTCGTATTTGCAGGTTCAAATCACGCCGCTTACCAATGTGTTTTCGAATTTTCGAAATCATTTGTGCGTTTATCCGACGCTCTTACTGTGAAGAAAACATCATGAGAAAACCTGCGCATGCCACGATGAAACTCAAAGGTTGTGCGTGAAGACAGTCAATTTGCATTGGGCACGCGTGGGTAACTAAGGCCTATTTACCCTATACGGCCCGAGCCCCTTGATGGGGACGTATAATGAACTTTTAATGATGAAGTTAAGTTACTATCGCAAATGGTCAGTCGTCGGTTAGATAACGGATAAATAATATCAAGTATCAAATGACACGTTGGATTTTAGGATGGTAATCGTTAAAGCCCATGGATCTTCACTAGTTCTAGTGCAGATTGGTGAGTGATAAGGACTACCAACCTAAGACTGTAGCCTGAACTGGCTTAGCAATCTCATCGAAGCACGAAATCTTCTTTTGGACAATCAGGTGATACAGACTACAATATCCTAACCAAACTAGGAAAAATTGCAGATTGACATGTTCACTATAGAATTTCCCCACGGATTCGAACCCCCGGATTATGCAGCGATCTGAACCCACTGTTGTGACCACTAAACTACGGACGCAGTTGAATCATAAATTAAAACAATGTTAGCAAAAACAAGCAAACAAAAAAAAAATCTGTTACACATACTTTTGAATCGTCAACTGTGATTATTATTATATTTTTTATGACTCTACCACCGGTTCGGAATAAGTAGGATCTTCGAGAAGAGCCGGCAAGAAACTCGATAGTCACTCTTTTAAACTTTTTATATCATTGGTTACAGAGTTTTGTCATTTACCTACACGGAACTTTACAATAATTTATTACAAAGATTCTGTAACTGGAGCATTATGTGCAAGACCACACATATTTATTCGATAAATATTCGTCTATTGTATAGTAACCTGTTTTCGTGAGGGTTTTTTAAATCTTTAATTTAAACTGGTGAAAGGTCAATTCAGCAAGATTTTGTGGTATTTTATTATATAATTATATTTATATAAAAAATATGTTTAAACTTACTTAGATAAACTAACGTTATATGTACTCATAAACTGATTACACAATCAATCTCGATTATATCGATATATTAATAAAGCCACAATTAATCCGCAAGAAACAGTTCGAGCTGGGGAATATATCTGTAAAGTATTTACCTTTTGCCACATTGGCTAGTAAAATTTAAATAAATTTAATTGCATTTAGCTTACATCGAGTATTCAGATATTTTATATACTTTGAATACACGTTGAAACTTAAACATAGTTTAAAAAAAATCCTACAAATATTGTAATAACTTGATGTATATTGAATATACAGTTTGAGTCACGTCTACAATTAAGCTTTAACATTATAAAATAATAATATACTATAACAATTCCTATATTTTTTTCGTATCTCATCAAGTGACTCTCTAGCTCGTTTGCTCCCTATAACATAAAAAAACTCGCTATTCCTGCCAAATTACTGTTCTGACGTTTATTTAATTTAATGTATTATTTTCTCTTCGTGTTTTAGCCAGTACCTACTCATGTCAAAAACACGAATACAGGAATGGTTTAATATGACTGAACGTACGTAGGCTGCTCATGACAGATGCAGTATTGAAAATAACACTAACTTTAGGCAGTATTGATTTTTCGTTAATAACTGCTCTAAGCCTGTTACCCGAGTCACCGTTTTAATTACACTAGCACTGTAGCTCCCATTTTGAAACACAGAAATGCATAGCATTTCCATTTCTAGAGAAAATAGCGATGGAACTCTTTCTACAGAACTCAGCTCCGAATCCAATACGTAATAAAATTATTTCAACCAGTGGCGAGTGATGAAGCACCTGCACTGTAAATGAATTGCTAAGAAATTCATCTCCATTACCTCGTCCATCAAACATTATGAAATAACAGAATTCAGGATCTTGTCCCGCCATTATAATGGTTACCAAACCAATTATGAACCAAAATTTAATTATTATACGGCCATAATTAATGTAACAATATAATTGTATCTATTATATCAGAGCAGCGACTACACAGCGATGTACCAGAACGGTTTGTCAAGCAAATAAAATGAATTTTCAGTAGGTACCTTTTTCAGATAATCCCCTTAAGACACCAAAAATGCTCTAGATTTCTAAATCAGAACGCTGGATAAATACACCAAAAGCAAGGCCGGTTTACACGCGTGTACCGTTAGTAAAACGAAGGTACCTATCTCGTGAATAGTTAATGGCTTCTTTCAACGGATCGCTTAAGGCAAACACATTCGCTTGGGATGGAGCGTTGCGTGTTTCACGTTACGTTTTCAAAACAAATGTAAATATTTGATGTAAACGTCCACACATTTGCATGACATGTATGTTTTTATTTAATAACTATAATATGCCTTTATACATTACGTCTTTCTTCAACGTTGAGCAAGGCTCCTGGGCATAGATATTCCAGTCTTTACAAGCGCTTTTCGGTGATTCAGCCTGCATTTTTTTTAATTACCAAACTGGGTTAAATCACTCAATATAACTCTCACTATGGTGTCGCCTTCGGAATTCGAGGCCATGCAGTGAACATGTGCAAGAAACTGAAAGGTTGGCTTGTATGCGTGCTTCTTCTTCTAAGCGTGTCGAAACACATATTAAAATTTAAACAGTGAAAGCATTATCCGATGCCAGCATGAGATCCTACCGCGTGCAGCTGGAAGGGCACGCCGGGCACGATGTCAGATGGGCCATTGTTTTGGCCGAACCATAAAGGCAATCAATGTTCTGACTACCCAGAAAACCCCATCTAGCCAAATTTTCCTTGCTGCAGCCAGTCTGCCGTCCGAAGCATAATCAGATCGGCCACAACAGCTCATGCCCAGGAGGTAAACTTTCCGAGAAAGGGACAAAGAGAACCGGCTGATGAAGATGCATGATGCTTTGAAAGTAAATTGTGATTTTCTTCGAGGTCTAGTAGTCTAAGCATTGAAATCATTGCTTAGTCAGGATTAAGAAGCATTCGTAGCGAGGTTAAGATTACCACTTTGAGAGACAAAGTAAATCCGGAGAGCACGTTAAACCGTCATTTCGATTGTCAATACTTGAATTGAAAACGATACAGAAACTCTTACGTTTATACAAGTTGTATAAGATTTGACCACGAAAAAAGAAGGTTTTAGAAAATCAATTCTCCTATCCTGTATCGCTTATCAGCATTTCAAGAAGTGGGCAAAAACTGTTTTTTTATGTTTAACGACTATTGTCTGCCTTAGTGATTTCTACTCTGACGGACATATAACATCTATTACTGAAATGAAAACTCCTGTTTTCTACTGACATGAAGATACCAAAATTGTACATATATAAAAACTCGTACCTCGTCCATCATACACACTACACCATGGTCTTAGGAAACCGTATGTATAATAAACATCAACGTATTATTATTGTATATTACACATAACCTTGACTGCCAAATAGTAAGTGAGTTTATCAACACACAATCTGGTTTATAATTAAAATCTGATCGTGTTAACAAAATTTGTAAATGCATATTATTTCTAATCAATATTTCGAGTAGCTTGCTATTACTACTCAAAATATTGACCTCTTGATGTACGAGTAATAGCCGACGTCTCAACCATTACATATATAAAAACTCATAAGCTGGCAATGAATTCCACAGCTTCGCAGTGCAAATAATAAATAAGGACTCAAAGCGCTTAGCCTTCCGTATACCCACGATGTACTGGTGTCGCATCACCGTCTGCCTAGTTAACTAAAAAAGTAATGTACTTGGCTCACATTATATAATGAGTTTTCACTCCTCAAAGTGTGTTACATACAAAACCGATAAAGAAGCGATTCAGTACCGGTGGCCAAGGCTTTTCAGCTAATACTTCGCTAAAGTGCATATATATTTTAAAATAGTTTATTTGTTTAACGTAACACGCCGCGTTAGTTGAATGCATTTTTAGTTGGTCGCATGAGCTTCGTTCGTTATTTGGCAGGATGCACCACATGGGATCCTAATATTAGAACCCCTTAAATCTTACGGGTCTAACGTAACTTATATGTTTAAGTGCAGACAGACAGAAAAAATATTCAAAGCACAAAAAAGCCTTAAATCCGTACTGCATGCCATTGAAATTAAAAAATAACAGTTTAAATTTAACAAAAAACCCGACTGCTAAAAATAACCACTCTAAAAAAGAAAAGCTCTACTATATAGTGCAAACTTTTCATGGTAAAGCAGGCAGGAGACAAACAAAATCTAAATACCTTTTAGAGACTTAATTATATGAATAACTTTTACGGTGAAGGTAAACATCTAGAGAAAACCTGTGCACGCCTGTAAAGTTTCAAACACGGGGAGATTAAAAGCCAGTGCATGACGGCCAATCCGCACTGGGCCCGCGTGAACGACTAAGGCCTGTACACCCTCCGCGGGTGAGTCGTGCCCCTGGGGACGTTTAATGAGCTAAAGATGATGATGAGTGGCGGTATCTCTTACCATAAGATAAACGTCTGCTCCTTTTATGACATAAATACATGCCTCAGTTATTACAGATATTAATAGCAAAGTTGACAATTTGTACACTTTAGGACCTTATAATTTTACTGTCTATGACCTTGTCAATGTTAATCATACCTGATTAAATTTCTGAAATTGAAACGGGGTGTCTCTATAATTGGGTCAAGGTTATATATAAATACATCGTTTTATGTACATTTTACTGATGTTTTCATTAAATTTTTATACACTCATTCATAATATGTTTTGATACGAGTGTATGATATATAAAATGATGACTGTATTAATAGCAGAAGAAATGTAAGAATGTATTTCCTTGCTTGCTATTTTATTTAATGTTCATTACAATGTAGGTATTTAAATAACAGCGTGGGCATACCCCATCTTCACCTGCAGATGAGATATGAAAAATTTACTTCTCATGACTAGTACTCGTATATGCCCTCTGGCCCAAAGGACCAAAGAGAAAGATGAATCCATGCTTCTATGATACAATCTTAGGATAGAAGTCATTCACCCACCAATCGGCATTGTGTGATGGGTTTCGGCTCAATCAAAGCCTTTTAATATTTTGAATCACCAAAGACTGTGCTGTGCGGATTGTCTGTTCTCTTCAGCGGGATCATAAATTGTGATAATGATGTTATTTGTCAGTGTCATGTGTCAGCAAGAGTAAGAGTTGTCTTCAAGAATACTAAATTAACTGACATAAAAACGGCACCATAAAAAGTTCAAGATTCACCCCATGCCGCTTATACGTACGAGTATAAAGATAACCTTTACTGTAATAACCATAAAATGACCTTCGCGTTCACGAAATGGAATCACTCATATATGACTTTGCCTTTATTACTTAAACAAATGTATTTTTACAGCATTACGTTATGAACATTTCAGATCATTATCTGTCAAGGGCATCGCGTGTTGTGACAGTTGAAGACTTTTTAGAAACGAGTAATTGACGGCGTTAAACCAAGGTGTATCACGGTTTATATTGTTGTATTCAATCAATTGCATTTGAATATATACATGGTACACACACCAAAGTAACATTTTTTTAAATGTTTGTCTGTCCGCTTGTACCGGGTAATCTCAAAAATGGCTGGACAGATTTGGAAGTGACTTTTTGACAGGTAGCTGATGCAATAACGAAAATCTAAGGCTACTTTTAGTTTCGAGTAACCTTTATTATTTAGAAAATAACGTGAGCTTAACGTGCCTTAGCGAAGCGATTTGAGTTAATGTTTTTCTGCGGGAGAATAACTTATAGGTACTGCGGGGCACAGCTAGTAGGTTATAAACAATTGGGTCCTAAAACGACGACGATGTGTAATGTGTGTTTTATGTGTTGGAGAGCCAAGCTTAAGACTGATATACCACGACCTCAAAGAAAACCAGCTTGAAATTTCACCGAGTCCCAAAGGCACCGGAGGCCGAAACCCCAGTAAGTACAGCCTAAATTTTCTGATCTTTCTCCCCTTTCAAATACAGAGCACTCGCTCGCTGGATAAGAGTAAAACGTATTCAGTGGTTATATCACTTACAATCAGATGAACAATCGACTCGTTTACCGACTTCAGACAAAAAAGTAAACAAAAATCACACAAACATCTATAATGTTCCACTGTAGAGCCAGTGCTCTACAGTGGTACCTTTACCATATCATGGCTTTGGCGATATTGAGATTTCAGGTTAACCGCCACGTTTCCATAAACTAAAGAAAGTTAATTGTCTTTGTTGCATATATCTGGTTGCGGCGGTTAAATGGTTAATAAGATAGTAGTAGAACCATCAGCTAAAAAAAAAATTCAAAGCACAAAGAGTTATGAGTAATTTTTCGGTTACCCATCTAATAAAACACCTATAGTTACATAACTTTCACGACTGTTCAAAGCACCAGACGTTACTCCATCGCAACTCTTACATCATATCTCATGTTCTTTTTAAACAGTTCTTATTCTCCATCAAAGCCGCACTGCGCCCGACGCCCGAGACAGCAGATGTTAGGTCTCTCATACCCAGTAATTTAACTACCTACAGTGCTCTCATCCCGAAACACAGATGTGCAAAACATTTTTATTTCACAGGACGATATTTGGCACTGCGATGGTAGACGACTCGGCATCGAGTCTACCACCTAGTGAAAACCTAGTTAAGAAGCATCTGAGTAGATCCTTAAAACATAAAAGCATTGAAAGGTTCAAATTCCACGCTCCGGTCATTACAAAGTAACGGCTAAATCCTCTCGTTAGCACTTTCAGAGTTCAAAGCCCTTACAAGGAGTTCGAAGATATTTGAATCAATCAGTGTCAACATTATAAAAGGGGTTCCTATTCAACAGTCTCGTAAATCCTGTATTGGACAAGCATATCCCAGGTCGATACCCCAAGGTGTTTGCCGTTAGGCACTTTCTAGTTCAGGCTATTCAATTGCGATAAAAGAAAATATTTTCATGGGAAAATGATATCTTACAGAATAATGGAAAATGTTTTACTTGTTATACTTGATATGCTAGTTATTAATGTACGATTACTTGGAATAATTATTAAAATCTACTTGAGGAATATTTATCATGATTTATTAGAAGATATCTCTTTAAGGAGTTGGCTTATCAGTATTGTTTTCCTCTCTATTTTTTAAAATGTACTACTCGTTAGTGCGAAATACATTATAATCTATAAATAAAATGTGTACATAACTGAAGCCCCCTGCTTTATTTAATTATGCGCTAACTGTTTAATAGTGTATTTCATATTATCTATAAAGCAATTTTACATATTAAAAAATATGTATATTTACGACTTTAAACTGATGATCGGAAATCTTTTTAAAACCCCAAAAGCTAATGACTTAATATGAAATTAATGTCAATATTCAATCGAAGTATAGGTATTTAAAGTAATGCTGAGTTATATAATATAAGTATATTACATAGCTTTAACTCTCTTTCAGTGAGTACATCCCATTGAATTCTCAAACAAGTGCAGGATATTGTATTATATCTTAAGCTCTGTCGAGACCACAGACATCCGAATATACATTAGACTGGACAAGCCGCCAAGTTTATAGGCAGTCCAGGTCGCAATTTCTTTTGTTCTTACCTGTGAAGTCATTATATTCTTGGTAAATTTACTGATTCAATGCGATATGGCATGTTACAATTGCACAGGATGGCATTTTGAGAAAAACGGTAATTTCTTCCAATATTCATGCGTCTTGACTCGTCTCACAGAGCGTAAACTGGCAGCAGTGTATGCTCGTTGAGCTTACATTTGTCGCACTTAAAACGCGGCTGCCCCATCTCCTGTATGGGAAATCTGTGGTCGAGACAGTGATAAACCAGTCGAGTATTCCGTGTAAAACATTTTCAAAAAGATGAACAATAAAAACGTGAAATATTGCATGATTCCGATTTATTGTGGCACAACACTCATTGACGACCCACATGTGTAATGATTCAGATATCATCTATTAATCTCATGCACCCAAAGTAAACAAGATACAATACATACAACTGGGACAAGGGTCCTATTGAGAGAGGGTCTATCTGAGACAGGTCCTATGCTGAAACAGGGTCCTATGCTGAACAGGTCTATGCGAAACAGGGTCCTATGCTGAAACAGGGTCCTATGCTGAAACAGGGTCCTATGCTGAAAAGTGTCCTATGCTGAGACAGGGCCTTTTGACTGCTGCTGTATACATCTATTATTATTTTTCTTTTGTTTGTTGATATTTTGTTTTATTGCTTTGTCTGCTCGCAGGAGTGTGATTGTCCTCGTCATTGTATAATTTAAACTGTGTGTAATAATTACTGTAAATTTTTACTGCAATAAATATTTTTTCTTTCTTTCTTTCTTCTTTCAAACATTTGTGTACTGACACAATATATCTGATTAAGTATAGGTACAAATATTATTGATCTAGGTGTAATATTTACTGTCAATTAATATTTTTTCGTTCTTTCTTTGTTTTTTCCAACATTTGTGTACTTACACAATGTGTCTGATTAAGTATAGGTACAAATATTATTGAAACACTCAAAATAATACTAACAAACACCTGTTTGTTAGTATTATTTGAGTCCTATTTTTGTTAATTCATACATGTTATACCTTAACATGTATGAATTAACAAAAATAGGACGACAATCAATTTTTATCGAGATATTTTTTGTTGAGATATCACTAAAGATGGCGCAGTGTGTTTCTTTACGTTAGTGACTTAATATTAATTTATTGAATTACTGAAGAAACTTCTTTCGGAATAATAGAATTACAGTGACAACGAAAAATAAATATTAGAACTAAATAGATAATCATCTGTGCTCGTTTAATGGGCGTTAAGTTTTCTACTAAACTTCATTCAAATTATGTCATTAAAAGTGTTCGTACTCTAAACATGCTCTTATTTGTAGTCGGCGTGATCTATGTAAAAAAGAAGCACACAAAACTAATAGCAAATTAGAATAAAAGAGTAGTAATATAAGAAACACATGTAATATGTCAATAGCCAGCATGTCTATAAAGTATGAAAATAAAATGTAATAAATAAGTAAAGTGTCATAAATAAATAAATAAGTAAAATGTTACAATAATTTAGCATTATGTATAAGATAAGCAAGAAGGTAAAAAAGACTAGTTTTGTATAAGATAGAAAATATGTATATAGAGTTTTAAGAAAAAACAAAAGCGTAGAATAAGATAGAGTCACTTTTGTGATCATGCTATGGTGTAGAAAACGTAGAGGTACAAATAAGTAAGTCTTAGAAAATAGATAGTAAGTTGCAGCAGTATGTCAAAAATCAGAGATATAAGATAATGGAAAGTTTACAGTATATAGATATTAACGAAATATTGTAAAAAGGAAGGACATAAAAATACAAAAAACACCAAAAATAATAAGAAAGAAAAGATAAGAGAATAAAAAAGGACTCCGACCACCATGTCAGGGGATTAGCTGAGAAAAAAACATGCTCTTTTAGGTATCATTCTGAAAACACCATAACTGTTTTTGCAGAATTCAGAAAGTCCCTGCCTCAAACCAATGTTTAATTGAATTATTCCGGAATTTTGGTTACTTAATCGGTAACAAGCTGCCTATTAGACATAACTTAGTTGTCGCAAGTTAAAATGGGATCTTGTTAAGTAGTTATAACTTTGTACAGTGGTATAAGTTTCATAACCAAGATTTCTGGGTCTAGTGTAATTTGTCGCAATATATTGTTTACATTGATAGAAAGTTAATAAGACGTAAAATATATCAAACACAACAACTACTACTGATAAAAGTGATTAATATTTTTGTATAATAAGCTTTTAAATTACTATAAAATTAAATTATAAATCATTATTAAACCTCTTCTAATCACTCGCGTGCAAGTAAATCGACTCAACCTAAGTACGCATAACAAGTGATATAACTAAAAAATGCCTTATTATACCTCTATAATGTTTTACATAATTAAAGCCTAGTAATTGAGCTTTAAAATGGTGTAAGTTGCATGAAAATCGATTCAGTAGTTTAGTAAAAAAGGTTAATGCTAATGATAATGTAAAAAATGTTGAAAATTCATACAATTTCACAGTATGGGGTTATTGTGTTTAAATGAAACAAAATGTGCGTAAGATAAAAAAATTATTCGTGTCAATATTTGGTATTCCCTCCTCTAGCTCTGATCACTGCTCTCATGCGATTCTTCATCGACCTTATCAACTTTTTAATGGATGATTGTGGTATTCGACCCCACTCTTCTACCAACGCAGTCTTGAGCTCATTGATGTTTGTCGGAGCTGGATTCCTCGCTCTAACTTTCCTTTTGAGCTCGTCCCATATGTGCTCAATGGGATTTAAATCGGGGCTGAGCGCTGGCCAATGCATAGTGTGAATTCCAACTTCGTTCAGGAAATCACGTGTGGCCCGAGCAGTGTGACATCGGGCATTGTCATGCATCAAGATGAAATTTTCCCCAATAAAGCCTTGATAAGGGACAACTTGATCCAGTAGAACATTTTCAATGTAACGATCACTGGTCAGACCTCCTCCCCGGCCTCCCCCAGGAACGAAAACAAGGTCCGTTTTGCCTTCTAAGGAAATTCCAGCCCACATCATGCAAGATCCGCCACCATATGCAACGGTTTCCACAAAGCAGCACTGTGAAAACCGTTCACCGGGACGACGGTATACCCGACCTCTCCTGTCGCTGCCATGGAGACACATCCTCGTCTCATCTGTGAACAGGACTGACTGCCATTGCTCTATGCTCCAATCCAAATGTTCTCGAGCAAAGTGAAGGCGTGCTTGACGATGAGCTGTGGTCAACTTCGGGCCTGTAGCGGGTCTTTTCGGAGTAAGGTTAGCTTCTTTCAACCTTCTTCTAACTGTCCACTGACTGACAGTCACCCCGCGAACTTGACGTAGCTCCTGCTGCACATCTACGCCGGTAAGGTGTCGATTTCGGAGAGAGGTCGAGACCAAAAACCGGTCGTCACGCTCCGAGGTGCACCGGCGTCGGCTGGTATTAGGCCTCCGAGTGAAGGCACCAGTCTCTTGAAACCTTCTGTATACTCTCGAGACAGCGGACTGACTCATATTCAAACGACGAGCGACTTCTCGCTGGTTCAACCCTTCTTGCAACAGGGCAACGACTTGAGCGGCTTCTTCAGGTGTTGTATCCATAATTTTCTTCAAATGACGGCTTTAATTTGCAGAGATGTGTTCAGGTCAACGTCTAATGAGCGACTGATAAGAAAAAAACGATTACAGGGGGTTTTATAGGGGGTTGTGTCGCGCAAGTTGTGAATAGAGCGCAGAGCAGTTTACGGGAGGTTGCGTTCAGTTGCATTCTAAGTACAAGTGTTTATTTAAATTACTGATATTATGCTACCATTTGAAAGCCTAATTACTAGGCTTTAATTATGTAAAACATTATATAGAGGTAAAATAAGTCATTTTTTAGTTATATCACTTTTTATGCGCACTTGAGGCTTGAGTCGATTTACTTGCACGCGACTATAGTTCTTGAAGACAGTAAAACACCTTAATTATAATTTATATTCTATAAATTTAATGTGTTTTCTAATTACTTATATAAGTCTGATTAATTCTCTCAAAATAGCCTCTTAACGATTTATGGTATCCCCATCATCATCAGCTCAATCAACGAACCGAGAGGAACGCGCCTACCCGGGTGTATAGGCCTTAGTCGTTCACGCGGGCCCAGTGCGGATTGGCCGACTACACGCACAACCTTGAATCTATTCGTAGGTGTGCGCGATATTTTCCTTCACCGTAAGAGCGTCGGATAACGTACTACCACCACCACCACTTATAATTTCGAAAATTCGAAAACACATTGGCATGTAGCGGGTTTTGAACCTCCAGATCGGAAGATAACAGACCATTGAGCCACTGACGAATTTGTCGTCTCTTACTATTTAGATTACTCTTTTTTGTAAAGCATGGGAGTTCTTTTATGAAAATCAAGCAGATTTCATGAGATATATATTTGATACCAATACAGTCAAATGTGGATTCTGCCCACGTTACCCAGTCTCCCCATCATTATGCTGTACGGGTAGGCTGATGCCTTGTAGTGTGATGTTACAGCCTAATAATTATAATGAAAAGTACATTTCTGTTTTTTTTATAAAAAAGGAGCAAACGAGCATGCGGTTCACCTGATGGAAAGTGCCGCCCATGGACATTTGCAACAACTGAGGTCACAGAGATGCGATGCCGGCCATTCTGTTCGTGAATATGAATGATGTAAAGTATATTTCGTGATATGCTCACATAACAATCGAAAAAAGTGTTCCGAATGCAGTGACAGCACACATACACATATTACGAATTTCGAATACATTTACCTAAACAAAAGAGTACAAACTGTACTCTCTTCGGCGGTTCGTTTTTGAGGCACGGATGGCGTATCTACCTTTATATATACAGAATATCATTGGTAAATATACAATTCAAAGCATTCATTTCGTCAACTCATCGGCGGCTTACTTCGATCATAGAAACTTGATCGAAGGCGGCTAGCGAAAACCAGTTATGCGGCGTCAATTGACAAAAGTGTCGTATATTTTGTACAATATCTTTGGAATTATCATCATCATCAGCTCATTAATCGTCCCTACCAAGGGGCACGAGCCTACCCGTATAGGGTGATTAGGCCTTAGTCGTACACGCGGGCCCAGTGCGGATTGGACGAATTCACACACAACCTTGAATCTCTTCGCACTGCATAAAGGTTTCCTCACGAGTGTTCCTTCACCCGTAAGGCGTCGGAAACGTACATATATTTTTCGAAAATTCGGAAATACATTGGTACGTGTCGGGATTTGGACCTCAGCCCTCCCGGTAGGAAGGCAATAGTCCACACCATTGAGCCACCGACGCTCTTTTGGAATTATACTTTCTTGTTTTTTTGTAAATTTAAAAGAAAAAAATAATAACACTGATTTAGTAGTTAAAAAAACTAACGAAGTAGTTTCAACAAACTACTTGTAGCAATTTATACGCGCAAATCGCTGTTTAATAATTCAAAACCCGAAGACTTCCGATCAAGTATATTTAATGTTTGCAACCTTCATCCCCGAATTATGCCATCAGCATTACTGATTAGGCGAAGGAAACAGATAACCTTCAAGAAGAGTTTGAATACAAAGCTTGTCGTGGAAATCCGTAAATTCTGTTCTGATCCGCAATAAGCTTCCGAAGAAACTTGACCTACTTGTATGTTTAATAAAAAAAAACATAAATCACTGTGAACTCTCAAGGTTGGGAGGTAATAACAAAATATATTATCGTCACTTGTCATCCCGGAAAAAAATACCTTACAACAATAAATTGACAGTATTTTATTATGGAAAAAGTTAGCAATCAAACATTTAGTCTGGTTACCTCTTAATTGGCAAACTATATATTAGTATACCCATGATTCCAAAAAGGGAACTAGAGTACAGTTAATAACTTGTACAGTTCCGTAATCTCAGTATTCAGCACCTAAGTACTCGATCACTAGTTACGACATATACTTATCAATACTAGCTTTTTTTAGTATGGACTTCATTACTTCGATCTTTTTTCAAATTCTACATTTTTGTGTTAGGACTTCCATCGGAATCTCCCTGGCTTTGGCTTATCAAGTATTCAGTTCAAGATCGGAGGCTGTGTCAAGGGCGCGACCCGCTTCTGGGTCAAGCTCAGCAGGATGCACGCATGCGTCCGTGCTACTGAATGGGCGGTCGGGTATAACGCTCATTGATTTATGAACTGTTTATTCGATTCCGGTTTCATAGTAAACGCGTTTGAGTACATTTTTACAGTGATTGAGTGTTCATAGTGTAACTATAGTCGTATACAGTGTAGCTTTAGGTTAAAATTTAAGTTATTCCGCTTAAAGATTTGAATTGGAACCAGTTTTGCGTACTGTTGACCTATCTATGGAATAAACAAATAAAGGCACAAGTACAATTTTAGACTATTAAATAACTATATTTTAGAATACTTAAAATTGTCAACAGGCCAATCCACTGAAGCACTTTGTTTTCAAAGCATCAAAGTTCATATTTTTAGTTTAGTATTTTTAATTGTTTTTTTATATTTTTGTATATTTTTTTGACGTTCATAAGTGCTTTTTGTAAGCCTAATTTGAATAAAGAATTTTAAATTTGAATTTAATATCCTTAAAAATCCAAAATGAAACCTTCTGTTTTGGGCATTGCGTCTCACATTAATAACTATCTTCTTCTTGTCACATCATACTATATCAGCTATATCAATTGAGTTTGTGTTAACGTAATAGAATATCATTTGTAAGCTAAAAGCTTCAATTTTGCATATATGAATTTAGCTTTTTATCCTTATTCAAAACGAAATGCTCACGTTCGATGGAATAATTTGAGCTGGTTTACCGCGTGAAATAATACAGGTGTGACACCCATTTACAAATAATTCGTATAGTAAATGCTATATTCGTATAGTAAATGTTATTTAGTGAAGTGTTTTTTATTAAGATAAAGTAAATTAATTATTTGACAACTCATTTGGGTGTGTTATATGTAAACTATGTATGTATTTACAAAAAAATATATAAGTTCGTTTTTCCGTTGTTTAGTACCCATAATACAGGCTTCACGCTTAACTTAGGACTGGATGGCGCTGTGTGAATGTCGGTAGATATTTATACATATTTATTTATTAATCACCTTGCTGATAACCGCGTCTCGGCAACCGTAGCGATCACTAGCCAATAGACCTTTAAGGTCTCATACAAAAAGAACATTAAATTAAAAAAAAAATAGAAGCACTTCAATGAAAACTCGCGAAAGGTACAAATATAGACATTAATATAACAAGAAGACAACTAAACTCAAATAACTGAACCCTTTTTAACATCAAGGTAACGCAATATTCACAGATTTTAAATTTAGTAAAAAGTGGCAGTGGGCAGGGCATAAAGTACGTAAAACCGATACCGCGGCCAAAAGGGCGGAAAGGCAGTGGCGTCCACGTAACGAAAAACGAGGTGTAGGCCGACCCCTAAACAGATGGACGGATGACCTGGTTAAGATGGCGGTTAGCAGATGGATGTCAACTGCAAGGAATCGTTCCGCGTGGAAATCATTATGGGAGGCCTACGTTAAATGGCGGACATTTTAGGCTGTAATGATGATCATGAATAAATTAAGATGCAATATTTTCAATAAAAATGCTACAATAATAAATATTTGATACGTTTTATTTCGACATCTTGTCATAAACATACATTATATCATAGATTCCAAATTCGTCCACTGACTTTTGAAATAAAGAAGATGCTTTCAGTGTGAAATGCCAAAATCGTTTAATACATTTCTATCTTGTATAGATACCAGGACCACTTAAAAGGTCTCGATATTTTGTTACAGAGAAACGAAATGATAAGTGACACTTATTTTTAACGAGACGCTATTGATTTTGTGAAAAGATGCGGGCGTATTTATATCAGGGTTATCTTGAATTTATATATACGTACCAGCTTTTACTCGCAGCTTTAGTTGCGTTAGTTTTGTTCACATTATGATATTTAATGCTTAGTAAACGATGTACAGTAGAGTCCGTTTATAATGACATCGAAAGGAATTGACAAACACGCGGTAGGTAATGGTGCTTCCTCAACTTCCTCTTCCCTATCACTTTAGAGTTGTTCCTTAGCACTAATGTTCACTCACTGAGATTCAAAACAAAAACGAGTCACATGCCGAACGTCGTCGGGAATCAACGAACATTACCGAAGGTGTAAAGAATCATGTCGGTCATTATAACCGGACATAATTTATTAAAAATGGGTCATAATAAGCGACATGTCACTGTAAGGGAAGTCATTATATGCGACTTTTTTATAAAGAATTTATATGAAAACCATATGGTTATTATGACGTAATTGCACTACGAAGTTTTCGTAGTGCAATTACGTCATAATAACCCGTTGGTCAATATAGGCGGAGTCATAATAAACGGATTCTACTGTATTTGATCATCATCAAATCAACCAACATGCCTATTAAGGCCAATGCGGTCTGTACCCTCCACGCCCAATGCGATGTCATAGTTGTTGCGTTAGTAAGCGTACGGAGTACTTTTTGTACCGACAACTTGCAAAAGTCGCTGGTGAATGCTGGATGAGAAAAACGGAGGGCCGGGAGATCTAGCGCATAATGCGGAAGACGTATACTGGATTGCAATAGGTTGAAGGATGGGAAAGTTATAAACAACTGTCATCTGAGGTAAAACCACCGAGACGAAAGCACGAAAAAATTAGAAATCATTTTTATTTCGGCCATGCGCTTGCCAAAAGAGAACAAAGCTAACAAAATGTACCAATACGTAATTTAATTAACACACAACACGATTCTGTGAAATTTCTCTCCCAATATAGCAAGTCAAATTATATTGCAGCAATGCAGAATCCGCCTACATTTCAGTTGGTACTCCCCACTATATTTAGCGTAACCTACATTGAATGCGTAGGCGTCGTAGTAACGTAAATATTATATAGAGCAAAACCTGCCACGTGGTCGCTTCGTAGACACAGTGCTACGCTGACTCGTCTACGACGCCAGACACGCCTACGAGTTCATGAAAATTATTTATAAATAGATGTACTCGTACACTTATTGGATATTTATTTATAATTAGACGGCCCTATAAAATATTCAATAAGGCTCAAGATACTTAAGTAAGAAAATTTGTTTCTCATATTTATATTATAAACTTTTTATTAGAGGAAATAAAATTATTAGGGCCCCTGTAAATGTTGTTACGTTTCGTAACAAAGTTTAACTAGCAAACTTTTGATGTAAAGGTACGTTGTACTATTACATAGTAAATATGCTCAAACCTGAAACGTTTCTGTTAGTATCTTTAATTACTTACTAAAACCATACATCAAGTTATTAAATTTATAAGTGAGTTTTTGTCATGTTAATTTATGAATGTAATAAATAAATAAAATGTTTAATCAATAAATCAAATAACCACTTTTGCACTTACCTTCTAACTGCGGGAGGATAAGTTGAATCATACCCTCCCATTACATGTAATCACGTCGAACCAAAGCCTTTATTTAAGTTAGTTAAAGAGTTATTACTAAGGATGTTCAGCCACGGATAAAAATTGTAATATTACTTATACATGCGTACTCGTATTTTGGATTGAATATGCCCCTAAAAATACAGACAAATGTTCATGCACAAAACTGTTTATCCTGGTCTGGAATGGAATCCAAAAACCTTAGTGCAGTAGATGACTTTCCAAGATTATGCCACATGAGTCATCATAAGTCGTGATGGCGCTTACTTTCCAAGAAATATTTCTTTTTAATCATTCACATAAATAAATGAAATGACAGTGAGTAGTGAAAATGAATAATAAATGTACGTTTTGCGGTTAATCGACAATGAGAATTGCCCTCTCAGAGCGAGAGCACTCACGGATTCCACAAAAGCCCTTGTCACCGGGAAAACAATTAGCAAACTTGGCGAGCTACTGTAGAATTGGTTAGAATTAACAATGGCATCAAATCCATTCAATGTCTTTACATGAACGGAACTTGTTTGATAGTGGAACAGTAACCCTGGTTTTACAGTTTGTCAAAGTCGATTGATAAGTCAATGATCTATTTAATTTTATGCTTCCCCGGCTTTAAATTTCTTTTATATTAATAATTTCTTACTTACACATTTGTATATGGTTCTAGGATCTTAAGTTATCTCAACAAAGAATTATTTATAGTTTTTAAATAGCTATTGTTTGCAGTTTATTTCACTTAACGTCGTAGTGTATAAATTAGCAACATCAAATTCATGTAATTTCATAGATATATATTGTAAACACCACAGAACGATTTTAATTCCGTCAGTACTTATGTTCTTAAATATCTGTATTGACACATTCTCTCTTACAAATAAAAAAAGTTTTTATCAAAATTCATTTGTTGGTTACTGTGTGTAGTGTGATTGTATGAAGAGTTGAACTCGATTTTACCTGTCAGTAGACAAATGGACTAATAGTAACCATAACCGCTTTATAAGAGCGAAACGACAGAATAATATATATTTTGTCAACGAGCAGCTTTGCTTATTAAATAAATCCCCACTTAAAAAGTCCCTAACGTAGTCCATTCCTATCTGATGATAAATGTCCCCGGGGACTACTTTCCCTGCATTAAATTACTTTAATGTTTATTATTTTCAGTACATAATAATCAGTTAAAATTAAATTGACTCCAAAAAGTAGTCAAAGCCATTCCCAAAGGGTCGCGTCCAATTTCTTGCGAGCAGTCTCCTTAGTGAATTTTAAAATTCAACCGGACCATTCGCCCCTTCGGCGTGGAGTTGCGTTAGGAAAGGCGCAAGGTCAAATTCAAAAACAAACAAGTGTCGAATCAAAGATACTGCATCACCTTTGGTTGTTACACAACAAAAAGTTTGTTAGGAATTGGATTTCCGATGCTATACCTATGTGTTGCAAATTACATTTTAATCTATTTATCCATCTTTTGTATCAAATTTTTAATTTAATTTCACTTATTTTACGAGATTATTTATTCTTTTTGTTTAATGTGGTTTTCATCTCAGTTGAACAATAAGCTAACATTTTACTAACTAAGGATCTCTATACATAAAATAGGCCTTATTTGAAAAGTGTTGAAATGTGTCGGCATTAAAAATTTATGAAAAAGTCACAATTCAGCGTGTACATGGTGCCCTCGATTTAGGATTGATGACTTACTATTATAAGATAGTATTTTTTTTTTTTCAAAAAAGTAACAATCTATAGGAAGAAAAATTATTTCAGTTACTTATAACTTTAAGTATTAGGATCGTATATGTTTAAAATGATAGCGAGCATTCTTTTTAGACAAAACTTCAGGCAGGTCAGAAATGCCTTGCCAAGCCTATAAATAAGAATTAGCACCTTTTCAGACGCCAGGTCGCATCATGCTTCGGAGTTTTATTATGGCAAATAAGTTAACAAAATCTCACTGTAAAAGTCTGCCACACTGACAGTGAGATGTAATATTTCGTATCAAAACTTAAAAACTATTTAAAAATATATTTGATGTATTGTATTAAACTAACAAAGTAAAGCGAAGGTGAAACAACCGAAGGTCAATGGAATTCTCAAGTATCTAAAGCTTTGTATAGATTCTTCTCAGATTTTTGTTTGTCATTATATAATGAAGAACTCGGGTCAGGCGATCTTATGTCATCAATAGAAACCTTTCATATTCTAAACCATTATACCTTTTGACCTCGGGAATCCATCGTAAAGCATTTCCAATCGCGTCGAATCTTTTGAATGGGAAAAAATGGACATTGATAATATGCGTTTATTTTATCTAGATGATCGAAATATACAGGTGTCACTAAATGAATACTTACGTCACAAAATGTATTAGATGCTAGATTAGATGAAATATCGCAGGACATAATTTCAGTAACGATTTACGCATTTTGCATATTTTTTTATGTGACTTTTACGTAATGTACTATAATGTATACGTGGATTTTATAAACTGTTGTATGATAACAGTAAGCATTAGGATTAAAAAAACAAGCATTCAACAAAACCTGATTAGACAACGATTAACTATTTGCATGTTCTAAAAGTCGAAAAGTAAACGAAAAATTCAATGAGTACTCTTCAAATATCTTTGTTTACATTGCACAATCAATTTCGCAAATTTTTTCGACCCAAACTTAATCAGTATTTATTAAGTCAACAGCTTCATGTGACTAAAGATATATCATACGTTGGGTAAACAAGTTCTTTTTATTTAGGTTAAAAAAATGCTTGTCAAATAACGTTTACAAACAATAGTTAGAAAGATAAGGCTCTTGACAGATACAGAAACGGCAAGATTGGTTTACTTAGTTATTTTCATAGTGTCATGTCATATGGTCTACTGTTGTGGGGCACGGCTGCCGACATTAATACAATATTTGTGCTACAAAAAAGAGCTATTCGTTTTATCTACAACCTTAGACCACGTGACTCTCTTAAGGAACTTTTTAAAGAAATAAATATAATGACTGTAGCATCGCAATATATTTATGAAAATTTAATTCATGTTCGTAAATACTATAACACCTTTAAGAAAAATTGTGATTCACACAATTTTAATACTAGGAATAAAAACAACAAACTTGCTGTTCCGGACTTGAGACTACATAAAATAGGAAAATCTTTTATAGGAAGATGTATAAAGTTTTTCAATAAGGTACCGCAAAATATTGTAGAGTTGCCCTTTCATATGTTTAAAGTTAGAATCAAACAACACCTTTCTAAAAAAGGGTACTACACTATTGACGAATATTTATGTGATAAAAATCCGTGGTCTTAACTACTCAGCTATTTCAGTGTTTATGATATATTGTTACATTAAGGAATTGTTTTTAAAAAAGGCTACACTGTTGAGTTTTCTTGGGTGCTTCTTTCTCAACAGGCCAAACCACTGAAGCGCTTTTTTTCGAAGCATCAAAACTCATATTTTTAGTTGAGTATTTTAATCGTTTTTTATTATATTTTTTGACGTTCATAAGTGCTTTTTGTAAGCCTAACTTGAAATAAATGTTTTTGACTTTGACTTTGACTATTATTCCCTCAAACGTTGTTTGAACAGCTTAATATATACAGACTTTAATAAATATAACTTGACAATATCACACTTCATCTATCAACGTCATGTCACAGATAATTGAAAAAAGGAATATAGAGCAGTTAGCTTTGAAAAATATATCTCCACGTAGGAACAATTTACATCAATCAATTTTAAGCCGACGATGAAACTACAAAATAAATCAGTGGCACTTATTCCGATCAACTATAAAAAAATCAACTGTTTTTATCACGCATTTATTTTACCAAATTCTGTTTTTATTTATAATATCGAAAACATCTTATTTATAAAGAACTAGCACAGAATTAAGCTCATACTCATGAAATAAAATACGACATCCAGATGATAATCACGGGATTTCTATGTCAAGGCAAATCTTTATTACTTTATTTCTAGAATCATTCTTAAATGGAACAATATGTCCAACTGTAAAAATATTCTAATTTAAATTGCCTAACATTCATTTCAATTTCATATAAAAATAATACAATTAACTGGATATAATAAAGCATTCAATTGTGTCTAAATTTATTAATTGGTTAAAAACAATCAAGAGTTCAAAATTTCAAAAGAGGTTACAAAATTAGTAGTCCTACAATGCTCGTATTTTTATTATATCATAAGTGATCGGGACGGTTAGTACGCTCACCTGGTGGTAAGTGATACGCCTGACCTGACATATGTAATGGTGAAATTGAAATTGAAAATTGAAATTGAAAAATGCTTTATTCAAATAAATCTTTACAGATAGTTTTGAATCGTCAAAACAGTATATATATTTTTTTATTAAATCTAATGACTCTTCCACCGGTTCGGAATGCTGCCATCCAACGAGAAGATCCCGCCAAGAAACTCGTGGGTTACTCTTTTCAATAATTGGTTTACAGAGTTTGGTCAAATAACAAATTTATACAATTCAATTATATGAAGAATACTTATAAGTAGTAGTCATTATTTTTCGTCAACACTGCTTGCGGCGTCACCCGAGATGACAGATGTTGGGTCTCTCATACCCAATACTTTTACAGTGCCGTCATCCCGAAACACAGTAGTGCAAAACACTTCTATTTCACGAGGCGATGTATGGATCTGCGGTGGTGTCTACCTAGACGACTCAGTACCGAATCTACCACCTAGTATGTACGAGTATGCAACATTATCTATGCTCTGTTTATAAAATCTTGGCAAAATATGTAAGGCTGTTATAAATTAGACATACTGTATTCGCTGTCTTAAACAAGCCTTTCTGTAACGCGATTCACGTATGTCTTTTCAAAAACACTCGCGTATAAATAACTCTATAAACTGGCGTCATAGATGTCAATATGTTGAATGCAGAACCTGCTCTGACGCAGTCAGTAACACGCCTGAATGCATATAAAAATAGGGGAACACGTCCTCTATTAGATATAAAAAAAAATATTTCAATGTTAACATTGAAACAACAATTTTCTTCTTCATGTATATGAAAAGAATTTTTGTCTGCATTTTCGGGATCTCTGTTTCAGTATGTGAGGTCTGATGGATCAAACTAAGAAGGCTTTAAATTTTTATGTCATTTTAAAAATTTTTGGATCGTTCGACAATTGTTTTGAGACTAGTTAATATTGGTAAAGTTTTTGCGATTCCCAGGGGTGGTCCCTTAACCACACATACATCCATAATGTAATGTAATAACAACAGTAAGAGGGCCGCATTAGTTTTCATTTTTACATTTTAAAATTTTAGATCGCTCTACAATTTTTTGATACTACTTCTAAATATTGGTAAATTTTTTTGCGATTCTCAGGGGTAGTCTCAGTCGACACATACATTCATAATGAAAGTTTGGCTCAATCACATGATAGTCTGTAAAAAAAACCCGTGCTTCGGAAGGCTCGTTAATCCGTCGATCCCGGCTACAACCTTAAGTAAGTGCGGGTAATTAAGTGACCAGAGCTTCGTTTACGTATTACTTGCATTTTGTATGATTTGTATTTGCTTACAATAAACATACACAGCATTCCCATTAGTTATAAAATTATTAGGTCTTGTGCTACTATGTTTGTCTGAGGATGTGAATAACGTAAATTTAATGTGTATGATATTTTTTTTTATGTTATACGTGAACAGGACGGTCTGGACGCTCACCTGATGGTAAGTGATACGCCAGACCATGACAGAGCGGCATTAAAGGAAACCAACAACTGATAGACAGTTATTATACTCCATGAATGCCGCACTGCGCCCGTCACCCGAGACAACAGATGTTAGGTCTCTTATTCCCGGTAATTTCACTAGTTACAGTGCCCTCATCCCGAAACACAAAAGTGCATAACACTCCTGTTTCACGTGATGATATCTGGCACTGCGGTGGTACCTACCTAGACGACTCAGTATCGAGTCTACCAACTAAAATTTAACCTAAATATTCATTAAATAACACTCAAAGGATCACAATAAACATGAAAACGTCATTCTTACTTTACCATTAATAAAACTCTTTAAGAAAAACCTTGACGGCAAGTAGGTCAAGACCTTACGCGTTTAGATATTATTATATATTATGAAATACTTTGTACAAACGCCCCCTGTTTTCTATCCTGCGTGAATATACACATAAAGTTTTATGTATTATATCATTATGTTTGTGACCTTGTATACATGAAATGATTTTTTCCTACATGGAAGTTATCAAGTATTTTTTTATTATGTGGCTCTTACTTACCTTGAACAACGATACTCATAAATGCAATTGGATATAATTACTCAAGCAAACGATCCAACTGATGGTAATTGATACCGCAACTATAAACAGATATAACGAGCTATTCCGTCATCTGCTTATAATATATTTATATAATATTACTTGTTGTAAGGGCCATATTTGTTTGATCTCACCTTGCGCTGAAATTCTTTTAAATTACCATAAATGTCTAAAAAAACAAAAAGGGCTACTTTTTTGTATCCGGACCCGGAGTACGTCATTTCCGTGTAATAAAAGGGTGAGTAGCAATTTTTCTTTTTGCAGCATATAGCAGTCTTGTTTGAATTGAAAGTGGGTACAATATCAGTGACTAAGCCATATATGTCACACACACACACACACACACCTACACACACTCACACACACACACCTACTACACATACCTATTATCTATTGTAAAAACAATACATACAAAGTTATATTTGTTAAAGCAAAAATGTTTACCTCTTTAGATAAGCAAGAGCGTAGTCTCCTGACACAGGCATTTCTGCTTAAAGGAGACTACGACAACTTTTCTGTAAATGTAAAAAAAAAATGTTGAAGAAATAAAGATATTTTATTATTATTATATAAGCTATCGCGGCGTCTAGCATTGCAGCATCTAATACAACTGAATATAAACTTTTTCATTATGCATCTGCTGAGACGGGACCTTTGATCTTTGTTTTAATTTTTTTATTATTAATGTTACATTTAATACCTAATGTTATTGTTTTTCGATCACTTTTTAGTGTGTATTATTTTCAATCAAAGGTTAATATTTTTGGAGAATCGATATAATATTTACCTTTAGTCACAATATAATTTAACTAAGTTTTGAAATTATAACGCATCACATTTATCGCACCTTTTTAGATAACGTCAAGAGATTAATTAGTACTGAACAGCCGGTGCCTGTGGCCTCCTCGAACAATTAATTACTCTGCAAAACCTTGTAAATGTTATTCAGAAGATACTCCGCTGTACAATGTTCTCTCACTTAACAAACATTGCCTAAAGTAACCCAACATTGTTGTTTGCTCATACCAGTTTATTTGGAGGAGTTTATTAAATATATATTTGTTTCTCTATATATATTTATGTAGGCTCAAGGACTAATGATGCGTTTTCCCTATTTTAAACAATAACAGATGTTTTTCGATTCAAACGTATTTCATCATCATCATCATTACAGCCTAATTATGTACTGCTGAACGAAGGCCTCCCCTTATGATTTCCACGCAGGCCGATCCCTAGCAGTTGACATCCATTTGCTACCCGCCCCCTTAACCAGGTCATCCGTCCATCTGGTTAGGGGTCGGCCTACGCTTTGCTTCCCGTTACGTGGACGCCACTCGAGACCCTTTCCGCTCCATCGGCCATCGGTTCTACGCACTTTGTGCCCTGCCCACTGCCACTTCAACTTGCTAATCCTCTGGGCTATGTCGGACACCCTAATTCTCCTACGGATATTCTCGTTTCGGATTCTATCGCGTAGGGAGACACCTAACATAGCCCTCTCCATAGCACGCTGAGCAACCTTGAGTTTGTTCAAAACGAAACGTATTTGAGTTACGACATTTCCGTGTTAAGGTATCATACATGTAAGCAATCGCACCTAGTATATCTCAGAAGGGAAAATCAAATAATATGAAGCTCTACGGTTTTTATATACGCTATATATTATGTTAAATGACGATCCATGTGGTGCAATGGTCGAGACGTCTGCTGCTACACCAAGGTTTCCGGGTTCAATCCACGGGCAGTACAAACATTTGGGTGCATGATCATGTATGTATGGTGTTTTGTATGTATAATATGTGTGTATTTACAAAGAAATATATAAGTTTGTTTATCCGTTGTTTAGTACCAATAATAAAGGCTACACACTTAACTTGGGGCTAGTGGCGCTGTGTGAATGTCAGTGGATATTTATTAAATCAAACAGAAAAAAAAGTTGTTTAGGCTAAGATCACCAGAGAAAGCAGCGACTCCTAACGTAAAATACACCAGACCTTTCGGCAGAAAATTACTCCCTTTGCCACTTAATTCAAAACCGACAAATAAACAACAATGTAACTTCGTCGAGAGCAATAGCTATAAATCGCAAATTGCTGGAATCCCATCGTTAGACGCCGAAGGGATTTACAAGGGCTATTGTTTCGCTATTAAGGGCGACAATTGCCCATTACTAGGCATTATGAAATAGAACACGAAAGACAATTAACTGAATAAGAGCAAAGCATTAAGCTGCGACACTTTTGCCTCATTACAGCTGAGTTATTTGTCAGGTTATAACAATCGCCGGTATTTGTTGGTGGAATTAATAGTAAATTAACCCTCATAAAACGTGAATGGGTTAAATTTGAATCTAGAATAAATATTTTTGCTATTGCAATAACGATATGTATGTATTTCTGATTTTATTTAAGAAACAAATATGCTGGTAGTAGAGGTTGGTAAGCGACTACTGTTACTTGTTAGTGAACTTGTGACATGGAATGATGACGATGTAATTTTTCACTGACAACAATCAACTTATGTCAGCAAACAAAACAATCACCTTTTAGTTAAGTGTAAGAACTATAAATAGTTGAATGTAATTATAGAAAATTTCGACTGATATGGCATGGACATTAAATATCCATCTATAACAAAATTAATATAATCATAAATCTATCTAAAAGAGTCAAAAACAAATGACACTAGGGCCCGTATACTAGAACTAGACTCAAGCGTTGATCTTAACTTGAAAGTTAGAAAGGGATAGCGCTCTATACGATTAATAACGCCATCCTTTTCTAAAGTAATTTAAATAAAAATCAACGTTGCTTCATTCTAGAATACGAGCCTTAGTATTTAATATTTGCTCTACCTGTCTCACTCGTACCATCCTCGTACCCGATCATCATGCGGTTATTATAACAACAAACAACCTTTAACTAAGAATACTTTACTACGTAAAAATACAAACAATACCAAAAAAACTTCTCTCCCAACCAAACTATTCACCACGCGTCGTAGCTCGTAGCATTAATGTCGTAGCAGTCGTAGTCTCCACCGTAGCTACATACGCTACGAGGGCAGCATAGCGTAGTAACGACCGTAAGTCGAGTATAATCCGTCTGGATTTTCTTTGTTTACCCAACGAATGCGCGGTAATCGTTACCTGTTACTTCACCACGGATGTGTGGCGGACCGTGAACTGATATTCTTGATTGATGATCCTGGGAAGGTATAATGAATGGCTTTATCCGGAAACGTGACGGTGTCTGTATTTATTACTGATTTATATTCAATGTTTTTAAATGGTTTATTTTTGGTAGTGGCCTTGCTCCAGTGCCCGAGAGCCTGTGATCTTATGACAGGTAATTAATTAATGCAAAGGGAAAATTCCAGCTTGTTAAGGTAACAGCAAATAATTTGAACATCCGTGAACAGACATTAATAACGGTAAACAATATAATGTCTTGTGTTTTGCATTACATTTTGTTGTAAATATGGGTTTTAAAACATATTTAATGAAGAATTATGACTGCTTATAGAGTAGAGATTACATTTGCTGCCAAAAATGCTTTGTCTAGTTCCAAAGCAAAAATGGTAATTTCTAATTTACGATCTCTTTGTTTTAAAATAAATTTCATTACGAAAAATATAAAGTTCACGTGTAATTCAAATGTTAACTACGTCTGAGTATTTTACAACAATTCAATATAAACTCTTATAAAATCATCGAGAATGAAATCGAATAAGTACTTTCACGAAAATTTTAATTTAATTGGAGTCATTCGGGCGTTGATTCACGAAAACAGAAACTTAAAGCTTGGGATGTATTTTCAACGAGAGCAACCTACTTGACTAGAATTCTTCAGCAATGGCTAAGTGTGATCACTGTCGTATATATGAAATGAGATTTATTTTACCGCTATACTATAATTTACAGTCACCATGTACAAGTATAATCCATCTGGATCAGTATCAATGGTGTGGACTGTCGCCCTCCTACCGGGAGGGCTGAGGTTCAAATCCCGCCACGTACTAATGTGTTTTCGAACTTTCGAAAATTATATGTACGTTATCCGACGTTCCTACGGTGAAGGAAAACATCGTGAGGAAACCTTCATGTACGCCTACGTAGAGATTCAAAGGTTGTGTGTGAAGTCGTCCAATCCGCACTGGGCCCGCGTGGACGACTAATTAATGAGCTGATGATGATATTCAAGTATGTGTTCCAATAAAATATTTAAATAAATAATAAATCTCAGTAATGATAGACAAAAATAGCTCAATAATATTAATAAATTATGTACTGTAAAGCAAAAACATAATGAAAATCACATGAGGATTCTCTAGGGATCTTTACATTTTATGGTGGATTTAGAACTGAAATACCGGCTATATGTATAATTCAATTTAATGATATACTATAATACAACGCTCAAACATCAAAAGCTTATTCAATTTGTTAAATCACATAGAATAATAAAAGTTCAAAGCAAGAAACAGATAATAATAGCCCACCAGTTGCTAACCAGTGAACCCAGAATTAAGTCGATATTGTTTTCATTACAGAACTTAACCAGATTATATCTATACTGGTCGGATGAGCAAGTTGAACTGACATAGGACCTATATTAACGATATTAAATTGAACGTGGTTAAGACGTCGGCAACTACACCAAGGGTTCCGGGTGTGATCCCCAGCCCCCGAACAGTACAAGCATTTGTATCGTACAAACGAGAAAGGAGAGCCTAGTAGAACACAAAAGTAAAATACGTTAGCATTTTTTTACCAAAAAAGACGAAGTAATAATACATAAATCTAAACTGTTAAAAGAGAAGAAAATAATCCCCCAGTACTAATTTTTGTTCATATAAGAAAATATTGACAAAAGTTTCTAACTTAAGCTGCTGGATCTAGAAGCTGTGGCAGTTGGCCGGTCACGTTTGCGAAAGGACTGTTAGCTTTTAGTGAAATCGATTCCAGAGAAGAATGAAAGAAATGTTTATTTGTAATCAAAAATATGATTCAAGAAAAGGTTCAATATATAAGAGCCAAAAAGTATTTCACTCGGTGTTTGTCCTGTTTTTAATTGAAGCCCTGCAGGGCAATCATAAAACTAAGCAATGGAAGCCCTCCATGCGGATGGAAAAGTGACTTGCAAAAGGTTGTTGGGTGAGGCTGTATGAAGATTATGGAAGATAAAGATGGCGAAAAATACGGAAGACTCATATCCAGCATTAAACTACGATAGGTAGAAATATCTTAGTCTGATTCATTTAGAGCACTAACAACTTCCAAGTGAGAATCACAGCGATAGTATGCACAAAACATTTGAAAAGTTATCAAAAAGTTTTTATTAAGTTATAATAAAATAAGTATCTTAAAGGTTAAACTAGATTATTTATTCTTAAATATTGTCTTATGGCAGCTGTTATAGAAAATAACGATATTTCATTTCATTAACGCTAAAAAAGACTGGCTGCATACAATGCAGAAATGTTCTCACGTTGATAAAAAATAAGAAAAAATTTTCACGAAATAGGACTATGCAAAACTTGTATGAGTAAAATCAAGCTTTTGACTATGGTTCAAGGTTAGCTCAGGTGTCCATACAAAACTATAAGAAACCAACACAACTTGAACTGCACGGTACATTCTGCAAAATAGTAAACACGTCTATAGAGAGTTCCAACTAGAGACATCAAAAATGCACTACGAAATATAATATGATACGAAACTTTATTAAATGGGTATCGAACCTATGACCTTTTCACAGTCACCAGGTAAACGCTCTAATTATTGAGTTACCAAGGATATTTATGTTTCGAAATCACATTTTTTTTAAATATATGCCCGCCGATTGCCTACTATCACACAGCGCCATCTTGTTATTGGTACTCAACAACGAATAGAAAAATTCTTTTTTTTTTTGTAGAAAAATGTACTAATTATGTAAGTAATAGCTATGAAATGAAATAATTAAAGTGCATGAATATTTTAGGGAGAAAAAAGACACAGTGAAGAGAAATACAAAAGAAACAGGTATTTTATTTACAGCTTACATACATAAAATGAAAAATTATAAATTAAAGAAACAACTATAAAAAGTAAATAAAATGTGCCACAGTCTGTCTGTCAGTAGTGCCTAGTCTGTGGCATAGAACCCATTAGGCTAACTACATTTCCGCGTTGTATAACCTTACTAAAACGTTGCCCCAGAAAGGCACCTACTCGCCTGTCACCTGTATATAAACAGCATTAATACATTTAACTAAATCTCTATATACGATGGGCACATGGTCCCTACGGTCCAAACGTTTCCATAGCAAAAGCAAAATTTCTTAATATACATTACTGCTACAAACAGACATGATCATGCATACACATATTTGTTCTGACTGGGAATACCAGAACCTTGGTGTTTTCAACCATTGCACCACATAGGTTGCCACATTCTTGGGTAAACAGTAGTTATTTAATTGATGCTAAGTCATGGCAAAAACAAGAAATCACTTAATGTATTTTTTATATAGACATCGACTAATAAATTCGTTTAAAATGTTAATGTAAAAACTGTTTTTAAAAACACTTTCCAATCTACCCGTACTCGTCTCGATACTTAAGTGAAATATCACCGAGTTTGTTGCCCAAGCGATCAATACGTAGAAACATTCAGGGAATTTAATTAATTCCAGACTGGACAACCGTCGGGAATACAGGAATAACTTCGATATACCGTCATTATGTTTCGCTTCGCTTGATCAGGTAACGGCTACTAAACAATAGAATGCGATTTATAATACCGATGAGCTAAGTTGAAGTGATTATCTATATTAATATATAAAGCTAAAGAGTTTGTTTGTTTGCTTGAACGCGCTAATCTCAAGAACTACTGGTTTGATTTGAAAAATTGTTTCAGTGTTAGGTAGCTTATTTATCGAGGAAGGCTATAGGCTATATATCATCACGCTACGAGGAATAGAAGCGGAGCAGCAATAAAGAATGTTTCAAAATCGGGGGGATTTTTTCATACTTGGAGCTTATGCTGCGTAAATGGTTAAAGTTTCGCAAATATCATGTATGAGAGAATTGTTCCTCTTTTCAAGGTCGAAAAATAAGTCCGCGACAGCATATGTCTATCTTTTAAAGGAGCGTTAGGCCAAAGTAACTATTTCACGCGGAGGAAGTCGCACTATAATATAAATAGAAAATTCGACGATTTGAAAATGCTAAATGCTAACGTTTCTGATCACGCGATCTTAATTTGGAATCGTTCATGGTATGAAGCCCAATATTTTTGCTAATTTAGAAAGGACATTGCAGGCAAAAAAATAAAGATGATTATGCCATGCGTCCGAGAGCACTTTAAACTGTCAGTCACCGCTACAATCCTAATATGATAATCCATGTGTATACTCATAGTATGTTTTTTAATGTTACCAAGTGTACTGGACAGTCAAAATGCTTCGCTTATGGTAAGTGATACGCCTGATCATGACAGATAGAGCGACTGACGGTTTCAGTTATTGTTCAGTGAGACAGTATAGGCAGTTATTATGCATCAACGTCGCACTACGCCCGTCACCCGAGCCAACAGATGTTAGGTCTCTTATACCTTGAAACTGAGTTATGTACTATTGGTTTGTGAAAGAAAATAAAGATTATTATACCCGATAATTTTACTATAGATAGAGTACCCCTCTTCCCGAAACACAGAATTGCAAAACATTTCTATTTCACGGGTTGATATCTTGCACTGCCGTTAAATATAGAAAGAAAGAAAAAGCTTTGTTTGACAATAAATGGAACACTACATCTACCAACAATAGATACAACACATTACAAAGAAGGACAACGTTACAGGAGAAAAGAAGCAAAACATAGCAAGGAACAAAAAAATAATACAATGAATGAGTACATAAGGGTGAAGAATTCATAACAAAAAGAAATTTATATATATTTATAATAAACATTTTTTTTTATTTAATAAAAAAGACATGATCATCACTCATATAAATGAATTATGACCTAACATCTTCATCAACTGTACTGATATTAGTGATCTACTAAACATTCGGTTCGTAATCTAATGACTGTTTGCTTAGCAGGTTACTTATTTAATAAAAAAAGTTAAGGAAGAAAGACAAGTACAAGTTTTTTTAAGTACAGAAAATACATTAAGTACAGAATTAGTACCCAGTCGCAATTGACATATAAGAGTACCACTTTTATTGCTATATTTTTCACCATAAACATCGCGTAGCCTTCTTTCAAATTAAATTAAGGAGTTTTTTACTGGTACTCGATTTTATTGCTGTAGTATAAAGTTCAAAATATCGTATTCTCTGTGTTAGCATTAACAAGGTTTAATATTGCCAGAGTCGAATAAACTTAATTTTCATCTAACCTTGGAATATACTGCCGGAAATATTGGCAATCCAATGTTTGACGAATACATATTAACGTGCTTGCTAATATTGTATTAATCGAATCGCTAATTTGTTGACGAATAATTATAGCAATTCCCATAGCTACGCTTCGTGGGTTTTGCTATGGAGTGTTAAGTTACAGACTGGTGGTACTACGTCCTTTCTGTGTGCTTTTCAATGTAACTAGGTATTTCAACAGATGGCCGTTGGAGCAGACGAGTTCTATAGTGGAGACCGCGTCTCCGGCGTATCCTCACCCACCAATGGGTCAGGACCCCGAGTCACTCTCAGTCCTCCGCATAGATATCTCAATACATATTGTATTGGCATATCTATGTTCCTCCGCTTTCCTCATCTAACATCCATTAGGGACGACTAAATATGACTACGGATATTTACCCTCATGATCATCATCATCAGCTCATTAAACGTCCCCACCGAGGGGCACGAGCATACCCGTATAGGGTGATTAGGCCTTAGTCGTCCACGCGGGCCCAGTGCGGGTTGGACGACTTCACGCACAACCTTTGAATCTCTTCGCAGGCGTGCGCAGGTTTCCTCACGATGTTTTCCTTCACCGTAAGAGCGTGAGATAACGTACATATATTTTTCGAAAATTCGAAAACACTTTGGTACGTAGTGGGATTTGAACCTCAGCCATCCCCGTAGGAAGGCGACAGTCCACACCATAGAGCCACCGACGCCCGAGGTTTATATAAGTGAACAAAAATTAGGGGATCTATTTTTCATTTGATATAATGGTTTTCGAAATCATGTTCGGGAATCCAGGAGGCAGTTGTCAAAAGCAAATACACTTAGGGTACGGATGTGGTTGGCTTGGGCCTTATTGAGACAAAAGTCGAAATTTATAAAAATGTAACATCACAATACCCTGTAACGACGTAAAAGGTACTTAATATAATACCTAAATTTAATTACTCATTATAAAATAAACTCTTAGTATTTTTATTGTGGCTAACAGACTCTTTTAATATTAACGACCATTTCTATACAAATACTATTTTTAATGTTCGTCTATGTTTACAAATGAGAGCCTGAAATTGGAACTTGTTAACCCATTCCCATCAATTGTCGCTAAGAATTAATTTACGTTTGCTATAAAAAACGCATTACCAAATCCGTTTATCGTTCAGGACCAATAAAAATGTCACAGATCTCAGCAAAACGGAGGCACCAGCACTGATTCACGTAATATCACCCCTGTTACTACGTTAACTAAAAAAAACCCTGTCTTCTTCTCACATCAATGCTAACGAACAGTTTTTTTATTGCATTCTATGAAATGCGTGTCTATTTTAAAAAATGTCGTTTGTGTGCTCGTTGCACTTTTTTCTTACTGAGAAGCTCAATACGTTTAGTCTACACTATCTATAACCTTAAATAAAGCGTGACCTTGAATACGTTGATAACGAAAACACTGTTGCAAACTAGATAATAATTCACAAAGTGCCTATATTAAATTTAATTATTTTAATAGCAATACAACGATACCTATTTAAAAACCCGACGCCGTTAATTCACAACTATGCACACACATTTTCAAGAATTAAAAATATTTCAATCATCTATGTAACCGCAAATTTCCACGCAGAAAATATCCCATAAAAAGGTTTTATTAAAAAAAAATTAAACTGGACGCTAACAATTTAACTAACGAACACGTTTTATTAAAAAGAAAACAATAAACATGAATTTTCAAAAAAGGAACACTAACCTTCACTCGCGCGCGTTTCCCTCGAATCGTCGACAATCAACAGGTGGGGTCGTCTTGCGCGCTCGAGCTCGAGCTCGGCAGGCGACGCGGTTGTAACGTCCCGATAAACGCCCATCGCGTCCGACGGTCTGGGCGCGAATGATGCTCGACGCAGGTGGGAGCCTCGCAAAGGCTCTCGATCTATCTGAGCGTCCGCCCTTAGTATTAAAGTGGTCTAAGTAAAAAAACTGCATTTTTTGGTATCTGTCGTCCTAATCGCTCTGAATTAATATAATCGTTTTACCAAGAACCTCTGCTCTTTGACAATATGAAGACTTTACATCAGGAATATTTAAAAGGTTTTTGTCCTAAAAATATCTTCCTTGTTTTCTTCTCTACAAAGAAAACATTCTAGAAAAGAAAATAAGAAAGAGTTAATTTGTGCAGTGCTTTTACAGCATGCTGCTAATGGAACTCTACATCAAATTCATAACTTCAACGGGTAAATGGCGAGCGAAAACTCGTAGATTAAAAGTTAGGTCACTTTTATGCTAAGGATGCAGTTTGCTCTGCGCTTTCTACGTGGAATCCGCTGATACGCGACGCCATCCCAAGATATATTGTCCTCGAAGCGTCGTGTTTTGTTTTGCAAAGCTTTTATGCGGGCGATTTCAAAACATTATACTTGCAATGTGCAAGGAAAATGCAACGGTATTTTTCTTATGTGGTTCCGACTGTCCATATGTTTGGCACGTTTGTTCAACAGTATACCGGATAATAAACTTAGAGATATATTTCAGTGAGAAAATATAAACTGTATGTTTGGGTTATCAAACTGAATAAATATTATTCATTATACAGAAAGATTAAGTTGACGTTAAAATGTTGGGTCATTAAGTTGAAATTGCACAGGATCGTTCACCTGTGTCGCAAAACGATGTCCTTTAGAGTTTTGGAGAACTTTAGAGTCTGCATCTTGGTAAGTGTAGCCTAGCAGCTGGTTTCCAGATAAATAAATATGCACTGACATTCACACAGCGTCATCTAGCCCCAAGTTAAGCGTGAAGCCTGTATTATGGGTACTATACAACGGATAAACATACGTATATTTTTTTTGTAAATACATACAAATCATACATACTCGTAGAAAACACCTAAACCATTACAAACAGACATGTTCATGCACACAAATGTTTGTACTGCCCGGATATCGATCCCGCAACCCTTGGTGTAAGAGCCGACTTCTCAACCGCTCGGTTATCGGATACGTTTTTTAACCGAAAAACAAGAATTTTATAACATTTGGCATTTTTTTTTAAATAAGAACTTATTCATAATTAAAAATACATTCCCCAAATATGAGGCAAATCGATTGATACAAAAATAAAACATTTTAAAATTTTAATCATTACGAGTATGTTAAACACTTTGCGATTGATTAATAATACATTTTACAATATAAAAATGTAAGTATGTTTATTCGTTGTTTAGTACATCCATATCCATATTCCAGGCTAAATGCTTAGTTTGGGATAATCGCACTGTGTGTATATCAGTAGATATTTATTTATTTAATTAAAACGAAAACTGTAAAATCAAAGGCTTGATTTAAGCTAACCATTTCAAAGGTACACCTTTACACAGTTCGTCTTCAAACGTCCCTATGTAAGTTAAACTTCGGGAATATTAAAACGATAAAACGAAGGGAAATAGATTCCATTTGCATAGCAAACAAATCGATTGGATGGTAAATAAAAATCAACTTGAGAATTGAGTTTTTGCTAGACAGTGGAGAGTTTAGTTAAGGAACCGGCCAGGCGATTGGATTAGTGTAAACGGATTTTTATTGGATTTTATTAGAGTCTGGGATTACAAGTATTTACAGGTATAATAAGTTCGACGACCCATCCGGTGTAGCGATTGAGACGTACTAGGGTACCTACAAAGTTAAGGGCAGTTACAATGTGTGGAAGAACTATGCTTCGTCACAAATAGGCTGGCATGTGTGTGTGTGTGTTCTTTGCAGTGGAACGTAATAGGCTGATAATAATGACAATTGTATTGTTATCTATTTTCACCACACAGGATACAATATTATTGCAAAAAAAAACAAATACTCGTATAAGGTATGTTTACTTCCCATTTAACGATTACCCATCTGATGTAATGGTAGAGACGTCGGCTCTTACACAAAGGGTTCCGGGTTCGATCCCTGGGCAGTACAAACATTTGTGTGCGTGAACATGTCTGTTTGTATTGATCTGGGTGTTGTCTATCTAAAATATACAATGTATGTTTTTACGAAAAAAAATTTACCTAAATAGTGTCAGTTGTTTAATATCCATATAACAGGCTAATGCTAATTTAGGGCTAGATGTCGCTGTGTGAATGTCAGTGGATATTTATTTATTATTAACACAATAGCGTTGTGTGAATGTTTCTAGACATGCGCTTAAATGTAAGAACACTTATTGTTTTAATGTATATCCCGACAAACACGTACCGTGTACACCTCATCAAAGTTTCATAGTTCCAAACTAATGAGGAAAGTAGGCTTTTAAGTGGGAACATAAGCGGAGCAGAAATAATTAGCTATGCGAAGAGGCACTCGCATCAATGTGAGCTTTAACGGGCCGATAGAGCCCGGATTGAACTTACCTGTATGTTACTTAAATAAATGTCTATACTACACACAAAACGAGATATAAATCATACAGTGATTGAGAAAGAAAATGCAATTTAGGCGGCCTTAAATTCACTTTGCGCTTCAATGCAATTCGTGCGATCTTTCCAGTTCGGTTAGGATAAAGCAGACTGAATCACCTCATTGTCTATAAATCGGTGATTGCACTACATCGAAGGGCACTAAAATTGTCAGCCCTGGTTGTTATTATAGCGGTTGGTACATACAAACTTCTTTAGAAACTCAGACATCAGTGTCTGAAGTTCATTAATTTAAATGACTACTCGATTAAAAGTTTATAAAAGCGTGCTAAAAATTGCTGGTTGAATGTAGAAATACTCACATAAAGAAACGTCAAGAACGAGAGACATTTTATTTTCATGAGTAGCTATCATCATCAGCTTATTAAACGTCTCCACTGAGGGGCACGAGCCTACCCGTTTAAAGTGATTAGGCCTAAGTCGTCCGCGCGGGCCCAGTGCGGGTTGGCCATCTTCACGCACAACCTTTAAATCTCTTCGCAGGCGGGCGCAGGTTTCCTCACGATGTTTTCCTTCACCGTAAGAGCATCGGATAACGTACATATATTTTCGAAAATTCGAAAACACAGTGGCGGGATTTGAACCTCAGTCCTCCTGGTAGGAGGGCAACAATTCACACCATTGAGCCACCGACGCTCTTAGCTATAAAAAAGAGTAGCTATAAAATGTATGAATTAGCAATTGTATATATTGTCCGTCGGAACGGACGGGTTCTGGAGTGGAGACTGTATCTTAGCAAGCGTAGCTTAGGACGCTCACCGTCCCAATGGGCCGACGACTTGCGAAAGCCGAGCGCGGTGGCTGGATGAGGAAAGCGATCGACCGGGATATTTATTTATATTTATGTGTTTATTATATCTAGCGCAGAATGGGGGAGATATATGTGGCCCAGCATTGGACTGCGATAGGTTGAATAAAATCTGCAATGCATATGTAATGTCTACAAGTTATTATCACTCAAGCCATATCCGCTATGGAAACTTTCACAGTACCTAACTTGATGTATAAGTGATAGAATACTTTGAGTGCTTGCAAAGCTTTGAGCTCGTGTACTACTTCTGACACTAGTTCTGACATCTGATTATCTCAGGTTTGTTTTGGGGACTCTCGCAACTCATTACGGAGGTGCCATAGTTAAATTAAACTGTATATTACCCCTATGACTGTTTAAATACAGCAGTTAAATTCGTTCATTATAATGCACTTTTTGTTTGTTGCTAAAAACTTTAAGGTTACATGTTTACTTTGAAAATTCTCTTTATAAAAGAGGTTAGAGGTTTTACTAGTGTTATTTTTTGTATACGATTAAATTGTTGTATCAATTACCATTGGAAACGTTTACGAGCGATATAACGTGGCATCTTATCAAGTAGAGCGTATACCTACTAAAGGGTCTAGAAACGTAAATCGAAATCCTCAAATAAATAGAATACCTACTCATGAGATGCTACCAGTTACCGCTAGGTGAGTCATATACTAAATTAAAAAAATGATATTATTCGTACTATACCTAAAGTGACTGACATATTTCGCCAGATCAGCCAGTTCAAGTGTCAGTGGGACGGACAAATGTCTCAGAACCGAAGGACGTTGTAGCAGATGGTTTCTGAATTGGAGACCGGATGAACCAACAACTTGAAAAATGTCGATGGTGTAGGCTGAATGAGAAAAGCGATGAACCTGGATATCTGGTACAAAATGAGGGAGACCTCTTTTCAGCCATGAACTGCGATTGACCGAAGGTAGTAGTAGTAAAACAATTTATTGCTCACAATTACACAAAAAAAACGAAACATACTGTGGGCAAAGGTGGCCTTATCACTACAAGCCATCTCTTCCAAGCAACTTTTGGGTAAGGAACCAAGCAGAAAAAAAACGAAGAGCACAAGTAAAACTAACAAAAATTATTAAAAATTATACATAAATAAAATAAAATAACCAACTAAGCCGGCATAACTTTGAGAGGGAGGCTAGTAGGAGGATTCAGTTGGGCTGGGCGGCATTCGGTAAGCTACGTCATGTCCTAACGTCAACTATTCCGTAATGCCTAAAGACGAAAGTCTTTGAGCAATGCGTCTTACCCGTACTAACATACGCAGCTGAGACATGGACACTGACTGCGGAATTGGTTCACAAGTTCAAAGTCACTCAACGCGCAATGGAGCGAGCTATGCTTGGAGTCTCTCTTAGGGATAAGATTAGAAATGATTTAATTCGTAAGAGAACTAAAGTTACCGACATAGCCCGCCGGATCAGCAAGTTGAAGTGGCAGTGGGCTGGTCACGTAAGTCGCAGAACCGATGGCCGTTGGAGCAGACGAGTTCTGGAGTGGAGACCGCGTCTTGGCAAGCGTAGCGTAGGACGCCCTCCGGCCCGATGGACCGACGACTTGCGAAAGGTCGCTGGTGGAAACTGGATGAGAAAGACGGAGGACCGGGATGTCTGGCGCAAAATGGGGGAGACCTATGTCCAGCAGTGGACTGCAATAGGTTGAAGAGAGAGAGAAAATAAAACAATATCACATTAAAAAAGGTTACTAAAATATAAAAGGTAGGTAGAGCTCTATATACCCATATGCTTTGCTTTCAATTACATAAGTAAATCTCTACATGCCGTTCAAGTAATGACCCTCATAGCATATTCATAGTAAAGCCTGCAGCCCATTAACTCACCGCACGCCACCGTTTAACCTATCCTACAAAAGGTCGGTCCGGCGTCAGCATTTATCCATAGGCCGGGCTTTTACGTCTCGTTGGTGAGGCCAGCGGTAGTTGACCCCTCAGTATAGGAGTTATTTTGAAAAAAGTTTCGATTATTCGATACCGTGATCACAATATCCATCCGTTTAAGGTCTTATGTATCTACCTGTTATATAAGCTTCATGCAAAGTTCTGTGGCTATGTCATCGTCATTATCAGTAGTACAATCATTTATTAAACGAGGGGCATGAGCCTACCCGTAAAGGGTGATTATGCCGTAGTCGTCCACACAGGCCCAGTGCGGATTGCCCAACTTCACGCACAGCATTTGTATCTCTTCGCAGGCGTGCGCAGGTTTCCTCACGATGTTTTCCTTTTCGTAAAAGTGTCGGATAACGTACATAGAATTTCGGAAATTCGATTTTTGTTTTATATTGATTTTGGATGTCCAGCTTTAAATTTTATAATGTTTTTACAAGATAATGGCTGGATTTACCACTCACTTACCACACTTCTTACGTAAGGACGTATACACCCTGTTTTTAGTAAATAAGATCGATCGTTTCTCATTCCTTTATTATTATGTAACTTTATCTCTTACTTATATTTTATTTCAATCATTTATCGCATAGCCATCTGTCGTTCGGATATTAATCATCCCTTCAAAAGAATTTAATTTAGATTTTCTTTAGTTTCAAGGTTTTCTTCTATCAACACTTGTCTGTACACTTGTCTTGGAGATATTTATATTTAAAAACCTTTTTGTTTTACATGACACAATCATGCTTTCATAGGATATTAGTCCAATCCGATGGATCTCTCAATTCCCATCCCTATAATGAAGCCAGGCGACTTCGCGGGCATTATATAAAAAGTCGGAGGTCAAGGTAGAGTGGTCTCTACCAATGCTGCTATTTGGAACGATTTGATCGTGCAGAATTTTCCTTGTTCCAACTCTGATCCCGGACGAGTTTTTATTTGCTTTGGCTGATATTACGATACTTTGGAGTTAAAGATAATTTTCGTAACTGATTGAAGCCTTTATATATTATTTATAGTGAAGATGTATATATAGTGAAGATGAAGTACATCCATGGCAATTGTGTATCTCATACAAAAGCAACAGTTAATTTGGAAAATAATTTTCCAATGAGTTTTGCTAAATAACCTAATAAGTAAACTATTTAAAATTCTTCAAGTGCCTGCAACATGTTTTAGGTGCAACAGGCACTAAAACTTGTGTAACAATGTGCATTTGTGTGTCTTTCAGTATGTATGTGTGTGTGACCACAGCAATTCATAGAATTTAGACCGCAATTGTTCCTTTACTAATGTTACCAAATAGTTTGTACCTACATAACACTAAGGAATAGAGTCCTGACTGGCTGAGTGAAGATAAATACTGACCGCAAATTATGTTTTTGGAACATTGGGATCACTGAGAGTGAACTACAAAAAATACCTCTTAAAAATGGGAAACATGATAATAATCCTTAGTTGACCTTGACAAGGGAAGAAAGCTAAGAAATATTTGTACCGTTTTATTGCTAGATTATCTTCAATAGTGCTCTTTAATCGTTGATAGTATGACGATCCCATAGTTTTAATGTATTATCCCACACCAATGATGTAAAAAAGTATGGATTCATGATATGCTCACATAACAATCGAAAAAAGTGTTCCGATTGCAGTGACAGCACACATATACATAATTCGAATTTTGAACACATTTACCTAAACAAAAGAGTACAAAGTATACTCTGTTCGGCGATTCGTTTTTGAGGCACGGGTGGCGTATCTACCTTTATATATACAGAATATCATTGGCGGTCACTAATACAAAATTGTCTATATACCTAAATACTTTGACCAATCGTGCTACAAAGAGTAACTTCTGGTTTTAATCAAATACAATAAATTTACAAATAAACTGTCATAGCACCACCACCAAAAACATACAAAATGCATCAAAAAATTATTAAAACAATTCAACATTGATTTTACCTTAAAAATAAGGCATTTGTTCATTATAAGCTTAGAATAAACTAAGTGTTCATCTAAGGTTATAAGGCTTTGTAAATGTCGTGACGTCCGACGGCCATTATATATATTTTTGTTTGTGGTGTATTCACCTTATCCGATCACAGTTCAAGAAGGTCAGTAGGTAGTTCATAAAATAAATCATGTACAACTAATTGAAAAGTTGTATTTGTGTAATTAATGAAATATTGAGCTGTTTTCTAAAGTTGTATTTTATAATTTATGGGGGCAAGTCATAACCTTTAGTGAAAAGGTTCAAGAGAAGAGAATAAAAAAATTACAGTCAATATCACACGATGATCCTAGATTCCAAAAACCTGCTGCAATTGACTTCGTATATAGCGTATCTATGGCAAATACATTTGATCTTTAAAAGCCCAAAATTTGTAGCTAGGGCAGCGTTGTTGGAAACTGACATAAAATCCCGTTACGAACAGTTATTTTGATAAGTAGGTACACGATATTAGGTAAACCATTATTTCGGTTGCCCTACAAAGAAATCCAAATCAAGACCAAAAGTATTACTGCCATCAATGATATTCTGTTTATATAAAGGTAGATATACCACCCGTACCTCAAAAACGAACCGCCGAAGAGAGCACAGTTTGTTCTCTTTTGTTTAGGTAAATGTACGCTCATTTGAAATACGTGTATGGGTGCTGTCACTGCATTCGGAACACTTCTTTCGATTGTTTTGTGAGCATATCACGAATCCATACTTTTTCATCATTGACTGGCACATATAATTGTCTGTACTATGGCAAAGCCAACACACAAAAAATACAAAAGCCATCTGTTTCTTTAGTTTAGCTACACGGTAAGAATTGTTTTCCTAATAAATGGCAAAAGCTCGCCTATTGTTTTAAGGATTCAAATAAAGTAACAAACGAATAATGTGTCTTTGTGTCATCGAATTGGTCAGTAATGGCTGACTTTTAACCTTTTAGTAGTCATGGTAACGTTTTAACTTGTTATTCCATTAACTTATCCCCGAAAAGATTATGTCTCTTTAGTCGAGGAGCATGTTTCGTTCGAATAATATTGAATATTATTATTTCTTTTAGATAAAGGAGTTGGCTTTATTTACTTGAGAATTTAGCTGTATGTTATTAAAGTTATATTCAGAAATCTCTAATCGTAGCTGAAGCATGCACATTGAAGACGTTTAGTGCCGTTTAATATTCATATTTCTTTTGGTAAAGTTTGGTAAAGTGGTAAATAATCACAGAGAGTTGTAGCTATATGTATATATTTTCATAAAATCTTCTTACTAATAAAGCCATAGTATACTAAACAAAAGGATATTCGGGTTGAGTCTATCTATCTATTCAACCTATCGCAGTCCACTGCTACACATAGGTCTCTCCCATTTTGCGCCAGATATCCCAGTCCACCTTTTCTCATCCAGCCTCTACCAGCGACCTTAAATAAGGGATGGGCTCAATATAGTTTTGTCCACGATCAATCTGATAGCCAGCCATTGGGTTATGCCTTTATAGTCTAATATTATTATTACTATTAGCTACCGTTAACACAATATATTTATTTAGCGTCGTTTAATTTAAAATATTCTTTATAGACCTCACCGTTTTCTCCCGCGAGAACATTAAAAAGTACCTAAATGTATAGATGTAAGAGCGTCCGTTGCTCAATGGTGTGGATTGTCGCCTTCCTACTGAAGAGGGCTGAGGTTCAAATCCCGACACGTACTAATGTGTTGTCGAATTTTTGAATTTTTGTCGAAACCTGCGCACGCCTGCGAAGAGATTCAAAGGTTGTGCGTGAAGTCGTCCAACTCGCACTGGGCCCGCGTGAACGACTAAGGCCTAATCACTCTATACGGGTATGCTCGTGCCCCTCGGTGGGGACGTTTAATGAACTGATGATGATGCGTTTCGAGCGGTTTTACTTCGTTATCAACTGCACTGAAGTCTCTTCTTCAGAATCAGATGTGGTAGTGTATATAAAGTGGTCCTATAATGTTGATCTGTCCATCTTCGTGCAGTTTCGGGACCGCTGGATGGCAAATGATAGGAAGATTAAAGTGGCCCAATATTGGACGCGTTACCACTTTTAACTTGTGACTAGTGTTGATATAACGGTGTTATAGACAACATTCGGCGCATATCACCAGTTGGGATGTTTAATCATTTGCCTACTTTAAAAAACTTATTAAACAATATATACAATTGTATATTTTTTATAACTATTTTACTACATTTGGTAATAAATTCTTCAACAGACTATTTGTCGCTAATCGTAGCATATACTCGTAGCTAAAATACACTGTAGCAACCGCAGTCGCTCGTAGTAACAACTGCCATGATAAATAAAGTATACATTTAAATTTGTGGGAAAATGTTTCTATGAATTCAAAACTTTATTCCCCATAGTATAAAGTTCATATTCAGGGACTTCTTATGCCAACCTTACCTTGTATTACCTGCGGGGAAACAGCAAATGGCAAAGACGAGTTTAGCCGTGCAGGAACAATTTACTCAGTAAATGTCATTCTCGGTGCAACATTTACACGATGCGATTCAAATGCACTAGAAGTTAGCACAATTCCATATTAACCTAAATATAAGATAACGATACAAGCATATGTGTTAAGTACTAGACAAAACATTGTATGATATTCAGATTTAATGACTTTTTACTCGTGAGTTCCTCATTTTCGTTCTTTTTTCCTTCTCTTAAATGATATCTCACGTAGTTCTTTGTATCAATTCCCATCAAAATAGTTTTATTTAGTATGTATACAACAATACATCCATCGTTCCGCAATGCGTCCTAGTTTTTAGCAAGCAATGTAATAAAACTTGTAAACAAGTACTTATAGTGTAAAACCGCTTTTCCCTTGAACAAACTCCAGGGGCCTTCTTTTCATTTCTTATAAGCTCATATTGATTGACCTATCAGAAATCACTTAATTTCCTATGTTTAATGTCAATAAGACGTCTTGGCTTAATTAATTTCTCAGCGAGATTGCAATATTGAGAGGTAATATAAATAAGCAATGTAAGGCCAACAAAGTTCATATTAATTGGGTCAGATACCAAAAACAAATATTTTTCATCAAGAAAATTTCCAGCCTACTTATTTCTATATTATTGGGGCAAAATAAAATAAACGTAATTATATTTTCTGTGTTTATTTACCTAAGTAGTACTCTTAGAGTAGAGTAGAGTTTGTAGTTGTTTTTGTTAACATGAACTATATTTATTGAATGTAGAGTCAATATTTTTTTATAAAGGCCTAGCACTGATTCTTAAAAGTCAACGTCTCCTGGCTTTTTCCCAATTGGCTGATGGTATTTGGTAAGTGTCCCGAAAGCTGCCATGCGCCTCTATGCCTTAGCAGATGGTACCTCGTAAGCGGTAGTACGTAGCACGGGTGTGAACTCACAACACACAATTCATGAATCAATTTTCTACGTGCGTGCTTTGTTAGAGCGGATAATGAACTTTTTAAGGATTAACTGATCCCTTGGTTTAATGGTGTGTTTCACACGGGATCGGGGATTTCAATACCACGGGGACAACGCCTCGTAAAAGTTACTTTATACTATATTTCCCAGTTCGGTTAAAACTCCAAATTGTCTTTAAAGATAGATATTCCATGCTAAGAAGGTCGAATTAAGCTATCGTAGCTTTCTTGTAGAGGTCTTAGCAATGATATTTTGAATAATATATAATGCATTCAGAGCACTTTTTATATCACGAACCTATACTTTTTACATCATTGGGTTTTGGCAGCTTTTCGTTACAAAAAAATCCATGTGGCTTAGAAACTCGGAGATCAGAATCGGGCTTAATTTTTATCACATAGTATTTAAATGACTATGTATTTTTTAAAAAGGGGAGTTTAAATTTAAACCAATCTCTGGATTATGGCACGTTAATTTTGCGGCAGGATGCTTAACATTCAGGTAATGTAATTGAAGCACCAAAATTACAAATGAATTCTAGAAAGATTTCAAATAAAACTTCTGTTTAAACCAAAAATACAATAAGCGTTATTGTATATATGCTAATAGGCAACACGTGAATTTAGGCTTATGCTAATTAGGGTTGTTACTGGGAATACAGAAACCTGATCAGAAATAATTGGAATTCAATGTAAATGGAAAGGCAGGTACGGTTATTATATTTACATACTGTGATCCGGCCATATTGGTTACGAATCGTCATATTTGGGGAGCCCATAGCTGCAAACAAACATTTGTGGTAGTTCTTTCTCTTCGGCACAATTGCATGTGTTTAGTTTAGTTTGATCTTTGACATTGGTTTGAATCCTGAGGGAAGGTTGCATAGTTAAAGTTGCTGCATGTGAACATTGTCAGTTTTGTTAGGCAAATTAATTTAGTGCCTATAAGAGCAAGTGGACGTTATCATGAGTATCATCATTAGAACCTCATACGGTCGCTGCTTAACCAGGGTTTCTCTAAAAAAACTTTCACGCATAGGATCCCTGGAAGTTGACACTAACCACCACCATAATCAGGTCATCAGTTCAGCAGCTATGTTATTCATTCCAGTTCTCGTATGGATCCCGTCGCGTAAGTAAAACGCCTTACGTAACCCTCTCCATAAGACTTAGTGACCTTCAATTTAGAAGCCCCTTAGTGACTGACCGCATGTAAGTGCTGTAATGATGAAGAATATATTAACAACAATACTGTTTTCCTTATTTCTTACTTTTGGTTACGAAATATTCAAGCCAATCCGTAAGTCAATAAACTTTATGAGATAAATACACTAATTAAGTGTCGGTAATTGCATTACACCTACGCACAAAGGTGGACGACCGTTCCCATCTATACTCCCAAATGTAAAGAGGATAGTAACAACCTAACAACTAACAATGTTTGGGGGGATTTATTAAATTTACTATATTAGAAGGCCAATGCCAACGAAGATACAAGTTGTATGGAAAAGAACTAATACGAAAAATGATTTTGCGATATTGGCTAAACTGATATGGTTGGCTTAACGCAAACACCACTACGCCATTTGAAATGGACGTATAAAAAAATCGGAAAAGTATCTAAAAATCCAGCCTATTTTTGTAGGGCAAGCAATAAATATTAAGACATTTGATTCGCATCTGTCAACAGAGCCGAAAAAAACAAATAAGAATATGATTTGCGTAGTAAAATGGTGCACAAAACGAGGTGTTCAAAAGGAAAGAAATAGAAATTACTTTTCTGAGGTAAATGAACAATTTTTACATATTTGAAATTATTAAATAAGTATGCCAAAATATCAGAAAAATTGGGGAGGGCAACAGTCCACAACCATGGAGTCACCGACGCTCTTAAGATTGTATGTATTAATAAAAATCCTTTTTACGTCCATGGTTAGAACAATTTTATTTGGCCATGGCCACTTCTAACAAAAATATTCGCTTCTACATCTGTGTTGCGGATATGGGAAGAATTTCCGTAATTTGTCATCGAGTGACATGTGTACGACACGTACTCGTGTCGCCGAAAGTTTTCAAGACAATAGTTGCTAACCAATATACTACACCACAAAATAGCACTTTAGAAGTAATGAAAAATAGTTTATTCTAGCAACTATGTACTTACAAAGTTAGTCCACGCTACTTAGTGGAAACAGTACAAAGACTATTATATTATATCAATTGGTTTCATATAAGAATATAGATATATGTATGACCTTTTTTATCTCGAGTCCCTTCGTATTTTGTTAAGCATTATCTTAGGGACCATCTGAGATATTAGCCGACAACTTAATGAGTCTTCAACACCCACTTATCCGCATTGGTCATACGTTATGCAGCCTATAAAGTCTCACTTTAAGGCAGGCCCTTGCACACAACGTGACAATAGGGAGATTAGGCCGCTTTCCGAACAGGTCCCATATTGTGTTGGGTGGGACACCGAGCCTAAAATTGTAACCGGGACTAATGCCTTGCATTTGGAAGCGTAAGTGCCGAAGCAAGGACCCGAGATAATATTTTTGGTCTCCCATGTATTAACCATTACAATAGTAGATGCAGATCATGTCAAATCATGAATGCGCTGCAAAACTGCAGTAATGAATTTTTTATAAGAAATGGTCAAAGCTTCAACACTAGCAGTCGAAAGCCATTGGCTTTGCCCGGTGAAGCTGTAAAGGCCATCTGCAGCCAACAGCAGTAGTAAGATCGAAAAAAAAAAATTTTCGAAAGTTTTAAAACACATTGGTTTGTGGCGGGATTTGAATCTCAGCCCTCCCGAAAGGAGGTCAACAATCCACATCATTGAGCCACCGACGCTGTTATTGTCAATCAATAAAAAAAACAGGTATCATAATTATCTTCCAGTTTTATACCTTTTTATTTTTTATAAAGCTATTAAATTTGTTTATTAACTGGCAACACAACGCACATATATTACGCTCATCGAACCCACATTATCCGATCAACCAGCTACAGTGACAGTCAATTTATTTTCCAGATAACAAAACTGTTTAACACACAATGAATTCACAATTCATGAGCCCCGAAAGAAATTAATTCAATGGCAATTTATCATTCTATTAAACGGATTAAGTGCCAATATCATCGAAGTTGCATAACGTCATAATAATATGTGGGGCGTTCTATCGTGTGGTGTGGGATTTAGGGCATTAAATATTATTATATAATTTATTTATTTTATTTTTAGAAAAGTGTAGTGTATAGGTCATTTATAATACACAATATACTTAATACATCATGACAATGTTGTTGTATGAAATCTCGAGCTCCGATAAACATAATATTAAAACATAATAAATAAAATATTTGCGACGATGCCATCGACAACCGATATGCGTCGATGGCATCCTTCTCGAAGTTGTGCAAGAATACGTTTACTTGGGCCAAACCATCCAACTTGGCCGGCACAATTTCGAGAGGGAAGCTAGTAGGAGGATTCAGTTGGGCTGGGCGGCATTCGGCAAGTTACGTCAGGTCTTCACGTCGACGATTCCGCAATGCTTAAAGACAAAAGTCTTTGAGCAACGCGTCCTACCCGTACTTACATACGCAGCTGAGACATGGACACTGACTGCGGGATTGGTTCACAAGTTCAAAGTCACTCAACGCGCAATGGAGCGAGCTATGCTTGGAGTCTCTCTTAGGGATAAGATTAGAAATGATTTAATTCGTAAGAGAACTAAAGTTACCGACATAGCCCGCCGGATCAGCAAGTTGAAGTGGCAGTGGGCTGGTCACGTATGTCGCAGAACCGATGGCCGTTGGAGCAGACGAGTTCTGAAGTGGAGACCGCGTCTCGGCAAGCGTAGCGTAGGAAGCCCTCCGGCCCGATGGACCGACGACTTGCGAAAAGTCGCTGGTGGAGGCTGGATGAGGAAAGCGGAGGGCCGGGATATCTGGCGCGAAATGGGGGGAGACCTATGTCCAGCAGTGGACTGCGATAGGTTGAATAGGAAATAAAATATTTTATTTGGTAACTAGGTTTAAATAAATTCTGTACAGGGTTTGGAGTCTCCTTGTAAGTAAAACGCAGTTACTTGTTTTAGGAGAAACACTCTTCTTTAACTTATATAACAATTTACAGATATTTCCTAAATAAACATAAAAATAATTACCAATAAGAAAAAAAAGACACAAAACAAACAAAATAACAAATGTGTGTGAGTGTGTTTGAGTGATTATATGTGCCTTACTAGTGTGTGTTAAGTGAGTCAAGCGTATACACACCAGGACACTTACCAGCAGGTAAGCGGTCCCTGGCGTCCAGTTCACTTAGTAACATGAACAAAAAATGGTAAGTGATACGCCTGACCATTACAGAATATAATTTGTAAATTGGAGTTCCCTTAATGTGTCCCTGTGGGCAACCTTCATACGGCACTTATTACCGCCGTAAACTTACGTACGTGATCTCGCGCGTAAAAGAGTCTCGTAAAGCGCATTCACGGTCGCCGGGAGCGCATAGGACTGCCCACTTACGGCATTATCGTTTGTATAATTTGTATTGCACTCACGTTTTATAATGCACTGGATATTCGACTTTAATATGCGTATGATTATAGTGCAAAGTGTATTGTCCCTCATTGAATGCCAGCGTCAGAGTCAAACCCTGGCTTATGCTAAGAGAGTCGGTTTTGTTTAGTCACACCATATTGCTGAATGTATAAACTTGCTGAAACTGCAGAGTGTCCTACCTTTGATAGGAAGAAAAGTTTCTTCCGAATCAATCATTTTTGCTCCCTGTATCCTGCTGAAAAACGTTTTATTTTACGTTATCTAATGACTTAAAGCGGATATTATAAATCCATTGACTATCTTTTTGGTATCATATATGTTTTTATGTCATAAGTAAACGGCCGGTCAGTGCGCTCACCTGGTGGTAAGTGATACGCCTGACTCTCTTTCACCCTAGGAAAAATCTATAACAAAAGCTTATTTGTCACGGGGGGAGGATTAGGTGTGATTGAGTAGCCCTGGGAAACTACCGACCTAACCATTGTTGGGTTAAGGCTGAGACCCATCTGCACTCGCTGAAGCTGTAAAAAGCCATCTGCGGCCATAAGCAATAGTCAGTCAAAACAGACCTTACCATTGTTAAGTAAAACCTATTATTACTACAAGTTCTTAAATAAAAACGTATAAAAATGGTTTCCTAATATTGCTCCAATGGGTGTGCTTGATTAGTAAGTCTTAGGTCCCTAAAAGACTTAGGCCTCATTAATATTTGCTAAACGTATAGCGTATTTGTAGATGAGTTTCACTGAGATTAATCGTTAATACAATTTGGTAGAGTTCCCGAAATCGCACGAGCGCGAAACTTTGCACTTTCTACAGGCGTTTCCGTCGGCCCCGATGATTAATTAGTTTGCGACTGCAAGTCAAAAGTTAGAAATGTTTCTTCGAATTGATTTATCAGACCTCCCTCTAAGTATACCTTTTCCTGATTATGACGTGGAAGTTTATTTGATATCATTATTATTAGATAAAGTAATCCATTAGATATTTGAAACCTGCTAATTAACAACGTAAATAAACTTCTTAATCGGATAAATGTCTCGTTTTGATACATTATTAAGTCCGCTGCTGAATTCTAAAGGCTTTTTTTCTTCTTCTTTACCATTGCGGGTTACCATTAGCTCTTTGGAGATTGGTTTAGTTTCGTGTAGGATATAGCAGTATCTTCCCATAAAAAGCAATTTTGAGTTAGAGACCACTGTCACCCTCTCTTTTCGACACGTTCGGGATAAAGTAGAAGAGTAGAAGTGTACCATATGGAATTTTACATTGCATTTTGACGGTTGCTAAATAATCAACACAAAGTAGTGTCATGACCAGCCGTCTTACTATTACTTGACGAATCATATCCAGCGGAACAGTCAGCATTTCTAAAAAACTACAGATGTCATCCCGTCAAATCAAAGTGTTCTGCACTTCTGTGTCACTTTAGCTAGTGAAATTACCGAGTATAAGAGACCTAACAATTGTTATCTCGGGTTTCGGGCGCAGTGCGGCACTGATAGAGCATAATAACTGTTTATCAGTTGTTGGTCTTAATCAATGCCACTCTGTTATGGTCAGGTGTATCACTAACCATCAGGTGAGCGTTCTACTTTGTCCAAAAACAACGTTTTACTTTGTCCTTTACCGAGTGAGAGTGGTTGTCGGTTGTCAGAGGCCCAAATCAAGACCCTACGGATTCCCTATCCAATTTTAGGATTCAGTAATGCACTCGTTCCTCGTTTTGAATTTAAGGTATGACGACCCATTTGGTGTTCCGGTTGAGACGTCGGCTGCAACACCAAGGGTTTCGGGTTCCCCGGGCAGTACAAACATTTGTGTGCATGAAAATATCTGTTTCTGTCATATAAAAAAATGAATATAAGTATGTTTATCCGTTGTTTAGTACCCATAATACAGGCTTTACGCTTATCTTGGAAAATATAATTAAAAGAAGTCCCTTTACTTTTATGATAAGTTATCTGAGACCTTATCCCACTGCGCTTGATAACTTGTTGGCGGGTCAACAAAGCTTGTGCCGATGCCTTATTCATTATTTGGTTACATCATGAGCTGGTGAGTATGGCTTAGATTCCAAAACCCATTATGGAAAAAAAGGTTTACCTTTACTGTCCTTAAAAGTATTAAATTGATTATAGGAGAAATATTATGTAATACCTTTTCCAAAACCATTTATTAAATGATGCCAACAAAACAAGAATGTTGAGCCGTCGGATACCCTACTTGAAACTAATTAATTACACATAAGGTAAGGTACAGATAAGGTATGATATTTTTGTGACAAAGATTTGCTTCTTCTGTACACATATACTCGTATATAACGAATTTACTAACGCAAGAGTAATCTTACGCTTTAATTATAAATTAAAATGCTAAGATTGAAAACAATTAGTAGGTAGTTGTAAAAATCAAAAGAAAATTAAGGTCCGTAAACCATATTTTAATTATAGGATGTCCTTTACCATCGAAACAAGACATTGAACCCAATTATATATATTATTGTTTTTTATTTCATTTTTGTAAAGGTATTCCCATTTCGCTATATCGAAGTATTGAGATGTCTGTACGAGAGCGCTACTATGTCAGTCCGTGTACATGAAGAGCTTACACAACCTATCCAATTGCACCGAGGAGTGAGACAGGGAGCCGTTATATATCATTCTCCAAAACTGTTCACAGTTGCGTTGGAAGATATGTTATAGCTGCTCGATTCGAAGGACTTGGCATCAACGTAAATGGCGAGTACATCACTCCATATCGTAGATTTGTCCTGATGATATATGTATGGCAGAATCCGGAGGATTTAAGCACTATGCCGAAACCCTAGACAGAGCTTTTCAACAGGTGGGTCTTAAAATATGAACATGGACAAGGCGAAAGTCATGTCTAATACCCATGTGTACCTTACCGATATTAGTTGGAAGTTCTGTCCTCGAAGTTGTAGACGAATATGTGTACCTGGGACAGATAGTCCAAATGATAGGTCCAATTTCGAGAAAGGAGGTTTCTCGTCGAATTCAATTAGGATGGGCAGCGTTCGGGAAGTTAAGGGAGATCTTTCGTCCAAAATACCTCAGTGTCTCAAGACGAAGGTCTTAGACCAGTGTGTGTTGCCAGTTATGACATACGGAAGCGAAACGTGGTCGCTCACTAAGGGCCTCTTGACTATTCAATGACTTCTTGAGTCTATACTCAAGGTTGCTCAGCGTGCTATGGAGAGGGCTATGCTACGCGATAAAATCTGAAACGAGGATATCCGTAGGAGAACTAGGGTGACCGACATAGCCCAGAGGATTAGCAAGTTGAAGTGGCAGTGGGCAGGGCACATAGTGCGTAGAACTGATGGCCGATGATCTGGTTAAGGTTGCGGGTAGCAGATGGATGTCAACTGCAAGGGATCGGTCCGCGTGGAAATCATTAGGGGAGGCCTTCGTTCAGCAGTGGACATAATTAGGCTGTAATGATGATGATGATTCCATTTCTGAAAACGATATGGTACAATCATTAAACAGAAATAAGTCCACCAGGAAAGATATCTCGGCCATTTTAGTAGCAATAACGTTTATTTTAATTCTTAAGGATATTCGTTTATTTACGTTTCCTAAAATTCGTAATAACTTCTTGATCAGAATCTTTACCAAGATTCAAATAATAGTTTTAATATTCCTTATTGCGCAAGAGACCTTGAATGCCAGACCTTTGGATTTTAATAAAACTTAAGAGTTATTCTTTGATTATCTCCAATACCGTTAAAATGATCACCATCCATGAAACCAGAATAATGGTGGCTTTGGCAGGTAACAGTTAAGAAAGGTGTAAAAAATCCTATCTCAAATTCGTCAATGTATAAAGCTAAATATTTAAAAACAACAAAAACATTATTTGCAGTATCTTTGTCACAACACTACGATACTATTTGTATTAATCTTCCAACACACGACATACGAACATTAAAAAGGGAAGTATGTATGGAAGCTGCTTTCATTTGACTTTAGTCAAAGGTTAGCATGTGGAATCATCAATGATCCGGTTATTTCCGATCCTTTTTGTTTGCGCAGTTGTGGCCGGAGATGGGGCAACGCGTATTATTCCGTGGGGAGTGTTCGAACGACTTATTTGGGCTCTATCTAGTTCGCCCCTTATAGCATAAAAAGCTAGAGTAGCAGGATATTTGGCGGTATTACAGTAGACTGCGATATGTAGCAAATACCTCAGACCATTTTTTAACTTTGAATACGTGTGGTTATCTGAATCTTACCTATTTCTGCGGACTTAATAATTATGCTTACCATATATCGTGTTGCGTTTTGGGCTAAAGGTCTACTAGCGATTAGTACGCCTTCAAAATGCAAGTAGGCAACTACATAAGATTTATTGTGTATTATGGTGAAATACAAGATTACAGTAGATACTTACCATTCCACGTTTACTGTTTTGGATATTTTGTGTACTTTTTGTAAAAATAAGCCATACAAACAAACATCTTCAAATCCGTAATTTTGTGTTAGAAGTAGAACTCCAGTGAAAAATATAAAGGACTGTACTAATACACAGCGAATTTAAAAGAAATCTTTATCCAAGAAAAAAATATTAAATCTTAAGTAGGTACTAAATCTCTATATCAAATCTACGAAATAGCAACCTGGCCTAATAAGCTGAAATACCAAAGGTCCCACCGTTAAAAATATGGCCATTCATATACCTTTAATAAAATTTTCAATCAGCATTTCAATTTGGCCTCAAAACGTCCCGGCCAATGAGAAACGTGGGCAGACGTAAAGCGGCCATCGAAGCACCAGAGATGTTAATCAAGCCGACGCTCCACTGACTCGACGGGAAGGAGCTGTTTTAATGTGCCTGAATACAGACGCCTGCTGGAAAAATCATACAGGTGGCATGGAGTCACCTGCTATACTAAATATTTTTTTATAGTTTTTATTTTATAAGTTTCGTTGTTTTGATATATAATCAAACAGCCTGTTATAGCCCACTGCAATGCATAGGCCTCTCCACACAGCATCCATGGGAAGATAGTGATTTATTCCACCACACGGGTTGAATCTCGGTTGATGGGTATAAACGATTACCAACGACTTAACGTGACTTACTAAGCATGGAGGGATTTCATATTATAATTTTGGGTCAAGTAACTTATAATCTGCCGTCACAATTAATTCATTACTAGAAAAAAGCCCACGCTTTTAGTAAAATAATACTTTTTACTAGAATAAAAAGGTATGCAAACCAAAATTGAGCCGAGTTTGAAATATAATATTAAAAACCAATTTTAAGTGAAATCGTGAACATCAATTTATAGAATGTGTTTAAATTTTTCCCGGACTGATGGCCGTTAATAAGTTGAACTGCCAATAAGCTTTACCTGAGAGAATCCGTACATTTGGTCTCGATTCCCAACAAACAGCATCCATAGCTGTATATATGTGTGGACTCTTTGTTTACTCATCTTCATCATTACAGCCTAATTTATACTCTGCTGAATGAAGGCCTCCTTACTACTGATTTCCGATCCCAAGTAGTCGTCGGCGTCCACCTTTACCAGGTCCATTCGGTTGGGGGTGGGCCTATGCTTCTGTTTTCGATACCTGGACGCCACTCGTGAACCTTAACAATATAACGAATACTTTTGAAAAAAACACTTGATATTCCGGCTCTTCAGATTTCTCTGTTTAATTTGCACCTTTCCAACCATCTGTTGCGACGTTTATTTCGCCCGTTCCATCTGTCTAACCACATTGTGGCAAAAACATAAATTCAGACGATCCACCCTCAGAGAAATAACTATAAGACTTAATATTTTAAGATCGCTATATTGAAGTGCATATAGACATATTTTATACAAGTAATATATTTTAGAAATAACACGACAAGGACATTTCGCTCAAGCTATGTAATGATAAGTAATTAAAAATTTATCTCCACTGACATTCATACAGCGCCATCTAGCCTCAGGTTAAGCGTGAAACTTGTATCAGGGATAACAAGTAAAACAAGTATGTTTAACAACAGATAAACATACTTACTCATATATTTTATTTGTAAATACATACATAATATACATAAAAACACCCAGACCAATACAAACATACATGTTTATTTATTTATTTCATAGGAGGACCAACAGCAACGAAACACAAAAATATACACATATAACAACAGGTAGCCAATTATAGGTCCTCAGAAATGAAAATGTTCATGCACAAAAATATTTGTACTGACCTGGGATCGAACCCGGAACCCTTAGTGTAGTAGCAAATAGCTCGTCAAAAGATTAACATTACTGTCAATTAATACCTTATCAATCCAAGGCCATCAACTAAAGTCTACCGACTCCACCTTCACTAAAGAGAATATTTTTTCCCTAAGCTCCACGCTTAGTATAAAGATAGTAATACTTCATTAAAGGTTAGGTTCAATGAGGATGCCCGTCCTTTTAAATGTGTTGAGCGTCTTTTACGGCACCCACGGGTAGAGTCGGGTGATAACAATTGTATAACTTTTATATGTTGATTCATTGATCACTTTTATTTGCAATATTGTATTTTTAAATACACTGAAACCAATAAATATAAGGTCAACTGATGATAGTGAACAATGATGTCACATATCACTAATCTCATAAATGTATGGAAACGTCCCTTTTGACAGATCTAAAAAAGTACGTCAGCGATTAGTGGTGTCAACTACCGGATCCTTTATCAATTTAAATGATATTTTTCTAAGTAAGTTGTAGCTATTAGCCGAACCATAGATAAAGTAAACGTAGCGCGATAATTCTTAATCTATGAGCCGAACATGTTTCCGGAATAAACCATGCTAGGTATACTACAACTTGGGTTCCCATTCTAGGTCAATACGTATTATATTTTGTATTTAAATCTATGTAGAATTAAATGTTTCCTGTTTTGTATACCTTAAAATTAAATAAATCAAATAAAAAAATTTTATCGATGTATTTGAACTTGTGTTCTTCACAGTGATAAAATACGTTGGAAAATTTGTTAAAGGCACCTCTTTAAAACTTTTTTAATGGTTATTATCAACAACACTCAGTGAATGTTATCGAAGGTTTTTCCTTACTTCCTATTAGGGTTAAGACTTATTTTTCCTCTATTTTTAGGGATCAGCATCTTAACAGAAAAATAAATACGGAAATTAAATTCATTAATACTTTTTACAGCGCATAATTTATTGTCCATTTTGGAAAATATTAGAAGCCCTTTATGTTTAAGACAATTTTTTCTTAAATCCTCCTTATTTATATTTATAAGTTATCCTTAAGGTTGCTTATTTTAATACATGTTTCATGGTTAAATCGTAAAATTCTTACTTATAATAAAGAATATAGTCTTCGTTATGTTATCGAAGGGTTCAAGGTCGTTTAAGTTTTTGAGAAGCAAATAAATTGGAATTAAAAGTATTCTGTAGGTTGACCCCAAGATTTTATTAACGTCTTTAAATTGGAACCCATGACTTTATCCTAGTGCATTTTATCCGGAACCCTCGGTGGATGGGCACGACTCGATATATCCAATATTCTTTTTAAGCCGACTGCGCGTGTTTCAATGACCCAATTACGAGATAATGGAAAAATATTAAACTAAATGTTAAGAGAAATATCGTCATGACTAGTTATAGGACGAGGATACCGAGTGTCCGAGGAAATTTGTGATTATGTATGCGTAGAATATTCTTCCGGCGGCGTCCCTTTTATTCCCTGTGGGATAGAGTAAGACATAAGAATCACAGAATTAATAATATTCCTGTTATTATTAATTTTGTGCGAAGGATGGTTATAACGGTTACATGTATATTAATGAATGAATTGCATGTTTAATTGCCTCAGTGGTCTAGAATGCACAGCGTACGGCTGCGTGACCCGAGTCGTGGGTTCGATTCCCGCTTCCAAATCACTTTGTGCGATTTTTTCTAGTTTGGTTAGGACATCGCAGGCTAATGATTTAGCCTCAGGTCATCCTAATTGTCGGAAATGAAAAATAGTTCCGTACAAGAAAGATCCGTCGGTCCCGGTTACAATTAGGATGGCAGTCGTTTACACCCGCCAATCCGCATTGAGCAGGCGTGGTGGGTTAGGGTCCAATCTCGCCATAGCCCTGCAGTGGCCCATTAAGTGGCTTTTCCAGGATCCATATGATAAGCCAATCATACAAGACCTATTGTGATGTAACACAAAAATAAACCAATCATCATTCTCCTACCCTTATCCCATTACTTGGGGTCGGCGCAGTATGTCTTTTTCTTCCACTCCTCTCTATCAGCTGTGTCATTCACACAAACCCCCTTCACACTCATATCCATCTTTACACAATCCATCCATCTTTTCTTTGGCCTTCCTCTGTTCACGCATCCATCCACATGCAGATTCAACACTCGCTTTGTTACGTGCCATTCATCCCTCCTCATGACATGTCCATACCAAGCTAACCGATTTCCTCTCAACTTTTCAGTCACTGGTGTTACTTTCAAGCTTCCTCTTACATACTCATTTCGTATCCTATCTATCTCGTGACACCACACATCCATCTCAACATTCTCATTTCGTTTGCATGCAATCGTCTTTCATCGTTCTCCTTAACCGCCCAACACTCAGATCCATACAAGACTACAGGCCGTATGACGGTTTTGTAAATTTTGCCCTTTAATTGAGCGGCATCCTTGGGTCGCATATTTACCTGTGACCTGTCGCCATTTCATCCATCCTGCGTTTATTCTGTGCTGCACCGCGCGATCAATTCCTCCATCTCCCTATATGATAGAACCGAGTAGTATTTAAAATCGGAACAAGTAGGCAGTCTTACGCCATCTACGTGATAGAAACAGGATCGGAGAGACCGCCGAAATCACAAAACAGGTATTCTTTTTTTTTTTTTATCCTTTTTAGGCAGACATTTGACCGCCATCTCACCTGATGGTAAGTGAAGATGCGGCCGAGGATGGATCATGACTGCCTAGAAACAGCCTATTCACTCTTGCCTTGAAGACGGCCAGGTTGTAATGATCGGGGAACACATAAGGAGGCAAAGAATTCCATTCCTTTGCGGTGCGCATTAGGAACGAGGCACCAAAGCGGGCTGTGCGGATGTGTGGAATGTCTACCACGTAGGATGGAACGCTCGCCTCCGTCTTGTATCCCGATAGGGGCTGGTGGAATTAACGCGTGTAATTCCATCGCACACTCACCGAAATGTAGCCTGTAAAAAACTGATAGCCGTGCAACTCTACGACGATGCTCGAGGCTTTGCAGCTTAGCGTCAGTCAGAGTAGGGTCGCCAATGAGCCGCTCAGCACGCCGCTCAATCGAGTCCAAAACAGCCAGTTGGTATTTGGCTGATCCATCCCATAGGTGGCAGCAGTATTCCATACAAGACCGGACTTGGGCTTGATATAATGCTAGAAGCTGTCCTGGGGTGAAATACTGCCTGACCTTGGAAAGGATCCCGAGCTTTTTTGCTGCAGTCTTTGCTTTGGACTCGATATATTGGCCGAAGTTGAGATTGGCAGTGAGATGAACACCAAGAAGCTCTAGGCTATCAGTCACTGTGACAGGTACATTCCGGAAAGTCGGAGCAAGCTCGAATTTGCTCCGCTTGGTGGAGAACAGACACGCCTGTGTTTTGGTAGCGTTGAACGTCACCAGATTAGCATCACCCCAAGAGGAGACTGCTTGAAGGGACGCATCCACACGGCTTACCATGGCCTCTCGACAAGACTGGGTTTCTTCCTTACTGGCCCTTGCATCCGATAAATACCTATCCGTAACTGTGCTGTCGTCTGCATACCCAATGATACCGGGCATAAGCAAATCATTTATGTGCAGCAAAAATAGAGTTGCGGACAGGACCGATCCCTGAGGAACGCCGGCATCGATAGGTTGGAGGTCAGAATAGTAGCCATCAATGACTACTCGTATTGACCGGTCACTCAGGAAATCTGATATCCAGGTGCAAAGGCCATCAGGAATACCAAATGAAGGAAGCTTGCTTATAAGGCTAGCGTGCCAAACTCTGTCAAAAGCCTTAGAGATATCGAGTGACACGGCAAGAGCTTCACCGTGTCTCTCGATGGCCTCACTCCATAAGTGTGTGGCATACACAAGAAGGTCCCCAGTTGACCGGCCTCGGCGAAATCCGTATTGACGGTCACTGAGGAGATCGTTACCTTCCAGGTAAGCTAGGAGTTTATTGTTAAGTGCACGCTCCATAGTCTTACAGAGTATGGAGGTGACGAAATGGGTCGATAATTGACAGGGTCGGCTCGACTACCTTTTTTAGGTACAGGCTGCACGTTAGCAAGCTTCCACGACTTAGGCACAATTCCAGTCTCAAGTGAAAGGCGGTACAGGCGGGTTAGCGGCGGAGACAACTCGGGCGCACAGGTACGCAGGACTATTGCTGGTATACCATCAGGTCCACTAGCCTTACTCACGTCCAAAGACCGCAGGATTTTAAAGATCTCTCTTTGGTGAATACGTACTTCTACCATTGAGCAGTCAGCACGGGGCGAGATAGGTGGAGTTTTCCCTGCAGTATCAAGACGCGAGTTCTCCGCAAACAGCGAAGCAAATAAATTTGCTTTCTCTTCAGCGGTGTGAGCGAGTGTACCATCCGGTTTTAAAAGCGGTGGAAGGGATGGCCGTGTGAAATTCGATTCAACCACTTTTGCCAAAGACCAAAACGCCTTACTCCCTGGGGTAGGAGGCTAGTTTGGCACCAACCTGGCTAATGTGGTCAAATCGAGCCCTGCGTAGCGTCCTTTTGCACATTTTAGCGGCTAAGTTAAAGGCTCTTCTTTTCCGGTGCATCCGGAGATTTACGTGCTCGAGCTTCAGCCCAAGCCGAGTATGCTGACTGTTTATGTGCCTCAGCACGATAACAGTCAGCCCCGAACCATGGGCGAGCTTTGCCATTCATCGCCACGTCAGAGTATGGAATATAAAATTCCATACCCTGGCGAATAACGCGGAAATGGCGTCTGCACAACTCGACGGGTCACAAGAAGAAAAGCAGACCTCACGCCAAGGATATGATGCAAAGAAGTGACGCATCTCATCCCAATCTGCTGACTTGTATCGCCACAACCTTCGAGGACCACTAGGATTTCTCTCAGTTGGGGAATATACGGATACAGACTTCACCAGACAGTGGTCGGAGGAACCAAGGGGTGCGGTAACCGATACAGAATATCTGTCTGGTTCAGTAGTCAGCAGAAGGTCCAGGCAATTGGCGGTGTGAGTATCGACATCAGGCACCCTAGTCGCACAATCTACCAGCTGGGTAAGATCTAGCGTTAGAGCCAGTTTGCGCGCTTCTCTTCCCGCATGGTCGGTCATCTGGTATGGGTACAGCCACTCCTGATGGTGTGCATTGAAGTCCCCCAGGATGACTAACTGAGCAGAAGGGTACCGTTCCCGAGCCTCATCAGCTGCCTGACAGAGATAGTCACACAATAGAGTTGTCTCCTGGTTTCCACTGTGCGAGCGGTAGACACAGGCATACAACATTTGTTCTAGGCCAGTATCCACCTGAAGCCAAAGAACAGAAAAACTGGAGTCCTCAAGGTTCTTGAGACGCCTGATACATGATCAGCATACACCAGCACGAGGGGAAAACCTGTGCTCTAACGTATATCCGGGGTAGGTGAGGTATGCTACGTCAGCTGGACATCTGATCTGCGTCTCAGTGAGGAACAGCAGCTGCGGTTTTTCAGTCTCGAGATGGTGGTGGACTGGGACGAGATTTGAGTGCAGGCCTCGGATGTTTGTGAGGTGCACTTTGAGTGGGAGGACGTGCAGCCGCTGTGTAACTACTTTCCGTTTAATGTTTTTCTTCATAAAAATTAGAGTGAATTAGGCTAAAAAAGCATGGCAGTTGAACGAGGTGATGAACTTCCTACCAGTAGGCAAACTGGACACAACTGCACGGGAAGGAGCCTGCCGCGGAGACCGCGGGGACGCCCGAACCCCCCCAGAATGGCTACCTGGTCCTCCCATCCGGTCGCCAACCGGCAAGATAGAACATTCTGGGATTTTTCGTCAGGTGGCGGGGCAGCCTTTCACTGTCGGCTAGGTAGCTACTTGGGCCCCCAACTTCCTACGGTCGGCCAGCGGCGGCACCGTGCTTCGGATCCCGCTACCCTCGGTCTCGGGCAAATCGGTCACACAGAACACCACAACTGCCAGACCCATGCTCCTTATTGGCTACTCCAGGCATCGCGCCGGAACACGGCAGGTGCCGCTTGGCGACGCGTCTTTGCCTGAAGGGTGGTGACAAGCCACGGCCGTAGCCTACCACCAGAGTACTACTCGTTTAGCACAACCCGGGGGTCACTTGTAGGGTCTCGAGAGTATAGCCTACGGAAGCGAGTAGTGTCAACCCCCAACAATTTTTTATTCTGTTTACTTCTGCTGATCTTCAAGCCAACACTCTCCAGTTTCTGTTGCCACCTCACCAATCTACTCTGTAACTCAAGTCCCACTTCACCAACGAGAACGATATCGTCAGCAAACAGCATGCACCAGGGTGCCTCCTCCTGTATGTCCGAAGTAAGAGCATCCATAATTAATAGGAAAAGGTAAGGGCTTAATGTTGACCCTTGGTGAAGGCCTACCGCCACCCCGAAACTGCAGTAGTACCAGCGGCTGACTTACGCGTGTATCAGATGCGTTGTACATAGCACGGATAAGCTCTACACACTTCAAAGGCACACCTTTCTCAATCAAAGCCCACCACAAAACCTCTCGAGGACACGGTCATACGCCTTTTCTAAATCTATAAATACCATATGCAGATTTCTATGCACACGTCTGTACTTTTCACAGAGTTGGCGAACACTGAAAATGGCATCCGTTGTCCCTCTTCCCGGCATGAATCCAAACTGTTCTGTGTTATTTCACTCTCTTCTCTTATTCTTCTTTCTATTACTCTTTCCCAAACTTTCATCGTATGAGACATGAGCTTTATTCCTGGTAGTTGCTGCAATCTTGGACATCCCCTTTTTTTGAATATAGGTACCAACGTACTGTTGCACCATTCATCTGGTATCACTTCCTCATGCAACAACTTACCGAAAAATAAACTCAGCCAGTGCCACCCATCCATACTCAATATTTTCCATACTTCAACTGGTATACTATCCGGTCCAACCGCTTTGCCATTCTTCATACTCCTTATGGCCATTTTCACTTCATCCACACTAATCTCTGACTAAACCTATATTCAGTGTGGATTTACCAAACCGTGATCCCAATCGTTTTCCTCATTCATCAACCTTTTAAATATTCTTCCCAGCGTCGCTTTATGCTTTCGTTATCAGTTAAAATTCTTCCAAAACTATCTTTAACACACTTTACATGCGTAATATCTCTGGCATTCATCTCACGAGCTTTTGTTATTCTATATAGTTGTTTTTGACCTTCCGGGCTTTCAAGGACTTTATAAAGGTTATCCTGCCTTTCAGCCTTAGAAATAGCTACGGCTCTTTTCGCTCTCTTCTTACATTCTTTATAGGCATTTTTCTTATCTTCTTTCACTATGTCGTTTCCCTCATTCACATTTTGCCATTCTTTAAAAGCTATTTTCTTCTCTCTTAACACTTCCTGAAGACTTTCATTCCACCACCAGGTCTCCTTATCTATCATACCTTTCCCTTTTGTCTCTCCAAGTACCCTCTTCGCTACATTTCGGATACAATCTGCCATTTCATTCCAACAATCATTTACACTTTTCCCTTCCATATTATTCATTTCTATCATTTTATCCACCACTATTGTTCTAAACTCGCAAGCATATTTATCATCTTATAATTACGATCGATTAACGATATTTATTGGTTTAAATAAACCAATAAATATCGTTATTATTATTTTATAACTTTTTAGTTTAGTCAATAAATTGTTATTGTAATAAAATGACGAGTTGATTGAACATGCTGTGCGTATCTATAATTGATATAAACACTAGATTACTTGTCATTTATGTATATTTTACGAATTTTTGTGTTTGCATTGTAGATGTGCCTTAAAAATAAAATAATAAAATTACCGCCAAAAATGCGCCATAGCCAATTTCATTAGTATCACAACAATGTCATCACAAACGGATTTATTAGCACAACAAGCCACTGATTGGAAAAGGCTACACGTGTTGCTATGACGTCATTCGGCCATCCAGTTAATTTGATGTCAGATGCAAACGAGACGCACCGTACACGGCGTATGTAATGGGTTATCAATTGTTATTGGAACATGATTAAATTTACTAGTAGATTGAAATGTTACGTATTGTAAAATGCATTTTATATGTATAATAGTTACACTTCCGAAAATATAAGGATATCGGTAACAAATATATTTTTGTGCCGGTAGCGATTGAGACCATGGGTCCTTGGGCAAACGAGGCCAAATTATTTTTAAAAGATCTGTCAGTACGTTTGACTGAGGCTACAGGGGACTCCAGAGCCGGCAGCTTCCTTGGTCAAAGAATATTGCTATTCAGCGCGGGAATGCTGCCAGTGTTTTGGGAACCCTGCCTCGGTCAGACGTACTTTTCGATTTTGTTAAATAATATATTATATTTCATTTAGTATTTATATTTTCAATAATTATTAATTTTGTTACTAAGATTTTTCTGTTGAATTTATTATATATGTAAAATATTTGTTTGAATAAATATTTTCTGTTACACTTCTCTCTATTTAACCTATCACAGTCCACTGCTGGACATAGGCCTCCCCCATTTAGCGCCAGATATCCCGGTCCTCCGCTTTTCTCATCCAGCCTCCACCAGCGACCTTTCGCAAGTCGTCCATCGGGCCGGAGGGCGTCCTACGCTACGCTATTAATTACACGCTTATAAATATAAAAAATCAATCTTTATAAACTACATAGTTTGGCAAATGGATGTAAATATATCTATTGTAAATCCTTATGTGATAGTAATATTTTCAATAGTTTGGGAAGTCTGAGGCCTGTAGCACAGTGTAAACTAAACAGGTCTCAGAGATTATTTATACAACAATGGAAAATATTATCAAATAAAAGTTATTATTATTATTGTAAAGATAAATACAATTATCTTAGTCATAATTTTTGTATACTGTGCAGCCGCCCGGGGTCATGCGAGTTCACTGTTGGACTGCTCGCGCGATGTCTTTCTCTCGTGCTCGGACAAGACTTAATATCCTTGGTGACCAGAGCTTCACCAAATAAGAACTAAGCACAGATTTTTTAATGTAACAAGTATAAAGGACGGTCAGGACGCTCACCTGATGATAAGTGATACGCCTGACCATGACACAGCGGCATTGAATGAGACCAATAACTGATAAACAGGTATATTCTCCATCAATGCCGCACTGCGCCCGTTACCCGAGACAACAGATGTTTCGGTTCTTATACCCGGTAATTTTACTAACTACAGTGTCCTCATCCCGAAATACAGAAGTGCAAAACATTGGAATTTCACGGAACGATATCTGGCACGTAGTAAAATCTTATATTTATTTCATATCACAGGATTCGCCTGATGTTACCGCTGCCTATGGACAAATGCAACGCCGAAGGAGAAATGAATGCATTACCAATTTGCCAAGCTTTTAAATGGGAGAGGGTAATAAAAATAAAGGGAGAGGATGAAATTCTCCGGTAAACTAAACAACGCAATCGGTTTCAATGAGGTCGTGTATTATTTAGGTTAATTATTTAAATTTGTTTTGTGTATTTAGTTTTTGTTTAATCTAATATAAGCATATAGTATTAGTGGATTTGTTTTGCATGCTGTGTTCGCATTTAATTGTTCAACACACTTTTTTGTATGATTATGTGTTAACTTTAGTTGTTATTGTGTTGCCTAAATCTTGGCGAGCATGATTAAATAAAAACAAACAATTACTCTGGTGGAGCCAATTTCATGTCATATGTAAAACGAGATGCACTGTTTGTGCGGTTTATATGGTTTGTCTTTTGTTATTGGTACGTACGTGCTGCCGCTTGGTTTAAGCCGTAATGTCTGGTAGCCTTATCTCTCGTTATCTTAGATAGTATGAGCCTAAAACATGCTCGGCATGAATGTGATTTACTCAGGAAAATGCTATATCTGGAAAATCCACAAATAAATTAATCGAGGAATGTACCTATGCAATTTTATTAATCAGACAAAAGTTAATCTTATTTCAGTACATAGTATAAAACGAAGTCCTTTGTCCCTATATCCCTTTGTATGCTTCAATCTTTAAAACTACGCAACGAATTTGATGTGTTTTTTTAATATATAAAGTGACTGTAGAGGAATGTTTATATGTGTAATTCTGTATCCGCATTGCATCCGTGCGAAGCCAGGGCAGGTTGCTAATTTATTATAATGTAGTTAAGTGGTTTTATTTCATAGTTATTTTGTTTCAATGTAATATAGATTTCAATATTTGAAATATGTTATTTGATTTGGTTTGAAAAGCCCGGTCTCCTGGTAATACGAACGTTGGTTACTCTTTTATGCAAGAACTTCTCAGATTTGCTCTTACTCACACACTCGCATAGAAGAATTACATTATCACCGAATTCGCAAGGGAAAAGAAACTTCGCGAGTGAATTATGTACCCAAAAGCCATCTCGGTAATCGTATAAAAAAATAGCGAAATAATTTGACAGTCAAGCTAACAACTAGCAAGTTACAAATGTCATATCACGTATAATACACCTGTCGTGTCTGATACATAGTCTACTATAGACCAGATAGTCACTGTCTCGCTAAGTAAAGTCATAGTTAATTTTTAAATTTCTAGATTTCTTCCCGGCAGCTGTTTTTATGAAAGTTTGCATAACTTAACCTTGTGTCTAGACGTCATCTGTGCATAAACTTAATACCTTTGTCCTGCACAACTTCTTAATTATGTTGTCATTTTTTGCCTGCATATAACAAGTTTTTATGTAGTCCTCTAGTTGTTGAAATATAAGGCTTTGAACATAAATATATTTGTTTTGTCACATAAGAGCGTCGGTGGCTCAATGGTGTGGACTGTCGCCTTCCTACCGGGAGGGCTGAGGTTCAAATCCCGACACGTACCAATGTGTTTTCGAATTTTCGAAAATATATGTACGTTATCCGACGCTCGTACGGTGAAGGAAAACATCGTGAGGAAACCTTCATGCACGCCTGCGAAGAGATTCGAAGGTTGTGTGTGAAGTCGTCCAATCCGCACTAGGCCCGCGTGGACGACTAAGACCTAATCACCCTATACGGGTAGGCTCGTGCCCCTCGGTGGGGACGTTTAATGAGCTGATGATGACGATGTCACGTTTTAGGCATCTAAAACACAGGCATTTACATCTTTCTAAGAAGTCCGTTCGACCTGACCTCGTACTTCCCAGATACACGTGCCAACTTTCTAATATCCAAGTTTCTTGGAATACGCCTTTTCGTAGACCCCAAATTTGATCGCCATCCCTGTGTCTTTAGCTACGATTGCAGCGAAAAAATTCGCAATCCCCTCAAAGCTCAAGCGATACTTCACGCGAGGACGGCATTCACAAAACGTGGCTCAAGTCCGATTCCGCACGAAGTGTGCTGCCATATTTGGTACGGTTTACAGCTTCTTTACATTTTCGATCGAGGTGAGAAATCACTTTGTGCGATAAAACAGAATGTTTAATTAAAAACTTCCTCAATCATCATTGCATTTCCAGATAACCAAACGCTGGTTGGGATTTTCGTGGTGAGCATACTATAACTTTATCCACAACATCATTTATCATTGAGATGGCATACGAATTCTCACGTGTTCGATTTACAAAAGCTCTGCCTTTCGATTTAGACCTCGGAGGCAGTTTTACTAGTGTTATAAACAGTTACCTATATAGGAATCCTAAGAGATTATTTTTTCTGATAGGAACTTGAAGTTAAGATTGAGCTTACGACTTATACATTTTTTCATTGTTCTCAGGTACCAGATATGATATGTTACAGATATTTCAGCTTATTTAAAAGACAAGAAGATAACTGATGTTTGGTGACGGACATGGTGTTGTGTTTACGGAAAAATAAATAACTCTCCGTAAGCGTAGGTTTACTTTACGTCAGGTCAGCGAAATATAAAATTCATTTCAAAACCTTTTTTTTTATTGGCTACATAACTTTCGCTGTAAATTTGCCTTAAAAGCCGTTGTAACGATTAAAGTTTGGAACATAAAAGACACTTTATCAAAAAGATTCTTGTTTCGCCTCCGGTCTAAAAACCTATAAGAATTTGTTTTATTTTTATTCTTTGTCGGCAGTTTGTGACGTCATGAGCATGAGTTGCGGTCTCATTACGACGAATGCGTATAGGACTAATGGAAGATTCAGCTTATCACCACGAAAACGTGACACGGAACATTCCACCTACACTTTTTCATATTGACGTGGACGTAGATAAATATTTGAACTCATTTTTTATAAGGTGATGCTATGCAGACTTAAGAATACTCAAGAAAAATACCCAATAGATATTTTATCAATTTTATTTAGGGACTATAATCGCATGACGACTATATGTTTTTTTTTGTTTGTTTTTGGGATACAACGATTAATTACTAAAAAATTTAACCAGAAATCCGTAGTGTTACTAAAGACAATAATATTTAAGAAAATAAGTAATGTGCAGGAAAAATCTCCTCTATCTATTTCCATCCACTGCTGAACATAGAAATTCAACTTTTTGCATCTGATATCCTGGTCTTCTGACTTACCTCTGACTTGGTCATTTAGCCTTCACCAGTGATCTTTTGTAAGTCATCAGCAGTGGCGGGATGAGACCCAAATATGGTGTGGGCAAGAAATATTTTGCGAGGCCCCCTGTTGGATGACACAAGCGGACGAATTTTAAGTGTATCGAGAAAAAAAATATATTCAAATTTTATTCATAAAAATGCAATGTGCTGTTTTTTTCTTTAAAAAGGATCTATGGTAGTTAGGTTAGTAAGGCCAGATACTTACAAACCGTCGTTTTTATTTATTTTAAATATCTGCTAGTAAGTTTTCGTGTTGACAAGTTATAAAATAGCAGCAACTGACCTATGCTAAAACCATCTTCTTTTAGAACGGAAATCTTTATAATATCATGTCCGCCCACTGTTAGGAAAATAACCGTTGTTTACGGAATCATTCTAATTATAAACCTAATTGAATATTTGTTTTCTGGATTTGTATAAAGTGGGATGGACGATGGAATTTCCATACCCATATTTACGTAGGTTGTTTATTAAAGTAAGCGCTTGAACACGGAAAATAATAAAATTAAATAATTGCCGTTACGTATACAAGTTTACGAAAACAATACTTATTTTCAAATTTGAACTGACATGGCTAAAAATTAATCTCCCTCTAATAGTTTGGGGCTAGATGGCGCTAAGTGCATTTCAGTGGATATTTATTTAAATGATTTATTTTTACAATGTTTTCCTTCACCGTAAAAGTACTTTTATTCGACGTCATATAATTCAGATAATTCGAAAATGACATCGATACGTGACGAGATTTGAACCTGCACGCTCCAGATCGGAAGGCAACAGTTCACACCAATGAGCCACGGATGCTCAATATTGATCAGAACTAATTTTGTGGATACATTTTATGCGTATTATCAAAAACTAATTCAAAACGCGGCAAAAAGTATCAACTTTTCTCCCGCTTATATAACAATGTTAATTACGTGTTCTTTTTCCTTTCTTTTACGTCATCAAAACCTATTGAAATGTATTTGGATCCCAATCATACGTCGTCGATACGCCGCTAAAGCATTTTATTTTGTCCATTATTAAATTTGGTTTTGGGTTGTTCATAAACAATGTAAAAATATGCTTGAACTACTTGTCTACAAGGCTTCGTGTCATAATTGGTGGTCTCAAGAATTTTATTTAATTGTCTATATTCCCGCAAAAGCTCGAGTTCAATTTCAATTAGTCTTCAACAATACCGGGAATTAAAAACGAGAAGAAATATAATTAGTTCTGTTGTTTGCGGTGACAGTACTTTTTTGGTTTGACGAATTTATTGGCAATTTCGTAAATAAGTAAGGCGCTTAAATGATTTGACGTTTGATGTTGAGGAAACAAAAGGAAAACATTTTAATTAAAAAGTACTGACTTTTTGTGCTTACGTTTTGGGTTTCAATCTCCATTTTCTAAAACCAATCACACCAGTCATGGGTGTGTCCTGCAATCCAACTCCAACGAACAACAACCTGCTCTGAACCCATTTTAAGATTTTAAGCCAAATAACATTATGAAATTTGTGGCATAACTATAGTTTCACAAGTTAACTGCACGTGTGAACATCAAAATCAGAATATATTTATTAAATTTAGGTTCATAACGAACTCTTAAGGATGTCAAATTTAATTCTACCACTTGTTCGGACTGTTGTTGTCTACTGAGAAGAATCTAGAAAATTAGGAGTAGATACTTTTAAAAAAAATGTTACAGCAAGTAAGTATTGACATCAATGGATGCTTTGTTAAGCCTGATTTAAACGTGAAAATGTTTATATAGGTAAGTATTATCGTAAAAACCAATATGTGTTTCTTATTTCATAATGTTAATTGGACTTTGAACGGGGCGATATAAATTAAAAAAAAACATATTTAATTTCTTATTTTGAATGCACTTGGACATTGCGTACTATGCAATAATATTAATCTAAAAATTTGACCACAGAAAACATGACTTTAACTATTTATAATGAAATGGCAGTTCAATAACTAAGTATAACCCCTATTAAACTCTTTGACATGCTGCAATGGCTCACTTAATTCCCTAATCTATTTAACATATCGATTCCCACCTGGTACACAATTTTAACTCTTATCTTTGAATTCGTTAACTCGTTAAAACTTCTAGCGGGCAGTGACGTGCGACATGGTTACTAATGAACGTTCTGAAACGATAAATACGAAACTTTGCCAATTTGTTTGAAATCAAAACGGTTCACGGAACATCTTAATATTTTTTTTTGTGTAATTGGAAAAAGGATTTCAAAGTAAGACTTTTTGACGTTACGTCATTTCGATTCCAACATTGAAACTTTTCCGTTTTATATTCCAACATTTGGCGTGTAAATAAAAATATACTTATTAATTTTACAAAAATATACAGTGCTGTAAAAATATAGAGATAAAAGTTTATATGTCTCTTAACATACTTTTTCTCATGATGACTTACATGTAAAAAATATAATCAAAGCCAATTACCATAACTATCTATAAATAATCAATGATGTAAAAAGTATGGATTCGTGATATGCTCACAAAACTGTCGAAAAAAGTATTCCGAATGCATTGACAGCACACATCAATACACATATTTCGTTTTTTTTTTATTGCTTATGTAGGCAGACGAGCTGGCGGCCCATCTGATAGAAAACGGTAACCGCCGCTCATGGACAACTGCAATGCTAAGGGCAAAGCCATGCCGCTGCCTATCAAGAGGAAAGGGCTCTCTTTAAACCTCGTTTGAAGAAGGACATGTCGTAGTTATTAGGGAACACCGAGGCTGGGAGGTCGTTCCACAATTTGCATGCACGCGGAAGGAACGATTGCTGGAAACGAACGGTTTTGGAAGCCAAAGTTTCCAGGTGGTATGGATGGACCCTAGCTCGGTGTCGAGTCGTACGATGGTAAAACGGTGACACCGGCATGATATCAAATAGTTCCTTGGAGCACTCACCATGAAAAAGCCTATAAAACACACAAAGAGAGCTAAAGTCTCTCCGGAATTCCAAAGACTCTAAACTGTTTGTGAGATCAGAATCACCGTCACCGACAATTCGGACAGCACGTCTTTGCAAAGCGTCAAATGGGCTGGTATTTAGAGGCGCCTGCCCAGAGATGAGAACAGTACTCTATATGAGGACGTACTTGAGCTTTATACAACACAAGTCGCTGGCTCGATGCGAAGAACCGCCTAGACCTGTTCAGGACACCCAACTTTTTGCCAGCTAGTTTGGCTTTGTCCTCCAAATGACGCTTGAATTGTTGAAAAATCTCAATGCCGAGAATTCCAATACTATCCGCTACAGAGAGAGAGGCTCCTTGAAACTGGGTGCAGGAAACAAAGTAGCGTAATCATTAATTTCAGTTCATCTTTAACCTGTTGTTTATGTTTTAATTTTACAATATCAAATAGAGTTTAATAGAAAATAGTACTGCAAAGATCTGCTTCACTTTGTATGGATACAACAATCTTACATTGCTGTTTGTCCGTCTGCAGACTGCATATTGCTTCTTAATTTGGCCCCTATTTACCACAAAATCTTATACTTTGTCTCCCAAAATAAAAACAAGAATGAAACGACTGGACCCGTCCCAAATTGGACTAACTGCAACGTTAATAAAGTCTAATTTACTAAGAAAAAGTTAACAAACAACTCAATACTTACAAAGGAAAAGCATCTCTGTTCACAATTGTTTATTTTATATGGAAAGAAATCTAGGGTATATATAGCGGGTTTATACACCTGGAAACCTCCGCAGTAGTCGATTCATTATTGGAAACAATAACTGCCCAGACAACCGTACTAGGACATAAGAACTGAAGAGAGGTTCAAACGAATACATTTTCAGTTACATGTTTGAAGGCATTTCTAAATAAATATCCACTGACATTCACACAGCGCCATCTAGTCCCAAGTTAAGCGTAACCTGTATTATAAAGGAACTAAACAACGGTAAAACATACTTATATAATTTTTGTGTAAATGCATACATATTATACATAGAAAACAACCAGACCATTACAAACAGACCTGTTCATGCACAAATGTTTATACTGCACGGGGATTGAACCCGGTACCTTTGGTGTAGTAGCTGATGTCTCGATTATTGCACTACATGGACATGTACACAAATATGAACATAAAACCAGATATAGTAATAATCATCATCATCAACCTATAATGTCATACTGCGGGCTCAAGCCATCCAATACGGCATGGATATGAAAAGTTTGGGCCGTAACCCACGACACGGGCCCAAAGCAAATTGGTGGGTGTGAACGACTACCATTCTCAGATAATAGGCGGAACCAACGGCTTAGCTTGTCTCAAAGCATGGGAGGACTCGAGATAATATTTTTCGATTACCCATCTAACAACCGACTATTGCGATAGCTGCTTAACTTGTGCGATCGTCAACAAAACGCACTAACCGCTACGTTATCGAGCCCTCACTTATAGATAGATAAATAATAAATAAGAATATCAATAAAATTTAAGCAAATGAAATAAAATAATGAGCATCGGTGGCTCAATGGTGCGGACTGTCGCCCTCTTACCGGGAGGGCTGAGGTTCAAATCCCGCCACGTACCAATGTGTTTTCGAATTTTCATCCGACGTTATTACGGTGAAGAATAACATCGTGAGGAAACCTGCGCACGCCTGCGAAGAGATTCAAAGGTTGTGCGTGAAGTCGTCCAACCCGCACTGGGCACGCGTGGACGACTAAGGCCTAATCACCCTATACGGGTAGGCTCGTGCCCCTTGGTGGGGACGTTTAATGAGCTGATGATGAAATAAAATAACATTGAATTATGATTTTTTTCATGCTTAGGTACGTAACGGATATTAGAGACAACTTATATCATAACCCATATGTTTTTGAGTAAATTGAGTATAAGCTAGAGTGATACAATATTCGTTTTTTCTAGTCGATAAGGGTTTATTAACTTCATCATCATCATCAGCTCATTAAACGTCCCCACCGAGGGGCACGAGCCTACCCGTATTAACTTAACATGTAGCTATATATATAATAATAAGTTAAATACGTCTAATATCTGGATTGAACTTAAAATTATTAATCCTATAAAAACTTTTGATTAAATTTCTACAGCGCAATTAAGGTTAAGGTGGTGGGTAGATGGATGTCAACTGCAAGGGATCTGTCCGTGTGGAAATCATTAGGGTAGGCCTTCGTTCAGCAGTGGATGTTCTAGGTTGTAATGATGATGATGATGAATGTCATTAGGTTCCAATTATTGTTATTTTTTTGCCAAAGACCTCGCACTTGATCACTGTCGCATGAATATAAAAAAATGGACCACTCCATTGAAGCCTCTGTTATACAGTGGCAAAAATGAGCAGCTATAAATGGCAATATCGGTCAGCTCTCGAGTCCCGAACAATGGGGCGATATAAAGGTACCGATATACAACCACGAACAAAAACGCCTTTCAGCTCGGACTGATTGACTTAAAGACTCGTATTCGTTCATTAGCTACTTAAACGGTGCATTGACTGTCCTTAGTATATAATAAATTCTACTGACATTCGCATTTTCTTCGTAAATACATACATATTATACATAGAAAACACCCAGATCAATACAAACAGCCATGTTCATGCACACAAATGTTTGCACTGCCCCGTGATCGAACCCGGAACTCTTGGTGTCGTAGCCGGCGTCTCGACCCACAGACATCTTAATACAATAATATTGGGAATATATTATATATTGGGAAATCTGTGTCTCGACCATTACACATATCTTAGTATACGCCTTCGGCGTAATCTTCTTTTATGCAAATAATAATACAATTATAAATATTAATAAATAAATAACTTTTCCACATAATTGACAAACAAAGTCGAAATATTCGAAAAAGAGTTCCTTCGTAATGATGTTATGGTACCTACCCAAAAAAAAAACGATCTGGTCGGTGCAGTTTCATATCCCGCCACTTACCAATGTTTTTTTGAATTCTCGAGAGAATATGTACGTTTATCCGCCCCTTTACGGTGAAGGAAAACATCGTGAGGAAACCTGGGCGCGCCTGCAAAGAGATTCAAATGTTGTGCGTGAAGTCGGCCAATCCGCACTGGGTCCTCGTGGACAACTAAGGCCTTATACAGGTAGGCCCGTACCTGTCACCTCGTTGGGGACGTATAATGAGCTGATTTATGATGGTGTTGGATAAACCAATGATTTTTTTTTCCACAAACAAGAAACTTATGCATGTACCAATAACTTAGATAACTTGCGACGCAATTACCTATTCTCTTAAACAGAAGTTATAATTCAGTGCCGTGAGTCGAAAGGCTTTCTCATTATCCACAAAGTCAAGGAAACTACATTACGCCTAAGCAATAACAACATGTTGACTAACAGTAATTCTAATTACCTATGAGTATCTCGTAACTAGTTCATAAATTATATCACACCCACCTACCTGAGAAGATCAGTATTAACTGGTAAACTACGTTTTATTGAAGCGGTTCAAAGCTTCCCTTTTAATTTATCTTCCACTTAGAGAACACGTGTAGACTAACTGGTATAAGCAGCGAAGTTTATTTTATTTGGCTTAGGACGTCTATCTGCTATAAGATATTACATGACGAAGAGGCGTGTTATAGGGCTTAAGGGAAGAGTATGCAGAATGATAGGTACTATTAAAAAAATCTCCTCACACAAGATTAATATTTTATTGTAAAATTACTAAGCAAAACACGGAGTACGCCCTATTTATATACATTGGCCGAGTCGTCACTGTATGTTCCTAGGTTCGCACATCGCAGACTGTAGTAATAAATATAAAAAACCATCTGTTTTTACCCCAAAACGTACGTACCAAATAAGAAAACTTGGCCAAGTGCGAGTCGGACTCGCCCGTGGAGGTAACAAAATGGTAACTCCGTACGCTTAGACAGAATTGTAGATAAACATGCTTGCATGCATGCAGATTGCAGACAGACATGACGAATCTATAAGGGTTCGGTTTTTTGCCATTTAGCTACGGAACCTTAAAAATATGTTTCCATGTTGAAAATAGGATTTAGCATCAGCCTGATGAAGTCATAATGGACATAAGGTTATACCTACAGTAATTACAAACAAAGCAATTTCCAGCAAATTTGAATATATTTTCAATCCTCATACCTTGAGGTGTTTCCTTAATTACGTCTTTAAATGATATAATGGCATTGAGTTTCGTAAAAAAAAAATCTAAATTTCAGTCAAGTGTTTTATGATGTTCGCTTTGTAAAAGGATTCTTTAAATTCATTTATTATTAAGATAACCCTTTATAAGATAAGGTCAACAAGTTGTGCAAAGAACCCATTGAAATCTGAAACCTACTTTGGTAGATTGCTTTTACAAGAATTCGAATTATCTTTGGAAGATGAAATTCTCAAATTAAGTTGTCCGGATCTTTATTTATGCCCCATCCGCTGATGAAAAACTTTTATTAGGTACCTGGCTCAAAATCACCAAGGTGCAGAATTGGCTTTGCCAGCAAATTACGTCTTAAATCTTAAGTTGATATAGAAAATAAAATTACTAAAATACTAAAGCTAACTTGTTTTGAGTGTACATCAAACAATACAACCCATAAATAAATTATTTTTTAAAATATATCAATATACATGCATAGAAAGTCAACTCGGGAACGTGTCTCATTTTAAGATCTTCAACAAAAAGTTCAAAATATTTATGTCAAATTGAAACTGTTTAATACCTGTAATGACTTAAAATATCGTATTTTTTATGCAAAATCAAATTTTCAAAACGTATACTAAAAAAATATTTATTTTGAATTATAAAAATTCAAAAATAGTTTGTCCCATGGCGCACAGGTCATTTCAGTGAACACATCTAAAATCGAACAAAAATAAATTTAAGTGAACGCAGCCATAGGGAGTCAAACGTCAGTACCAGACGAAAACAATAACAAAACCGGCAGTCAGTGCATTTCTCGTCGAATAAATTACAAATAAGTGGTAAGTACCTTTCAATTAATTATTCGTTGATCGTACATCAATAGTCCGTCAATTCGGGAATCTGTTTATTACTTTTAATTATTGATGAAAGTTGTTTTTCGGCACAAAATATTAAAGTTACTTCTTACATTTTACTATTAACAAACTCAAGTCTCATGTAAGATAGCCGCCGTACACTAAAAGCGCGCGTTTATTGAAAATCGTCATTTCGTGAACGGTCATTTCGGGGACGTTCCCGGGCATGACGACACGTTCCCAAAATGATGGTTGCGTTCTCGGAATGATGATTTGATGATTTTAAAGGCGATTAACTTACATTTTTTCAATAATTCATTTTTTCATTTCGTCATTTTTTGTTAGCAGCAATATGGAGAATCCTGATAAAGAAAAAAACAAGAAAAAGTCTAAACAAAAGCTTAAAAAGGATAGTACAGCTTATCTTCGTCAAAGAGAAAAAGCAAATGCTAGGAAAAGAAAGTTTTTGGATAAGATGACTGAAGAACAGAAAGAAATTAAAAGAGCGAAGGACAGGGAATATTATAAAAGAAAAAGGCAGAAAAGAAAGTGAAGAGTGTTGCTGATATGATCGAGCGAGAGAGGCGAAAGCAAAGAAAATGTTGGAAAAATGCATCAAAAAAATATAGGAAAAGAAAAAAGGTTTAGCAAATATAATAAATAATACGCCACCACAATCAGATGACGACTTAGTCGCAGTACCTCCAGAGAGAAGACAAGTAGGTAGAAAAACCGTCCGAAAAGATAGGGAAAGCATACAGAAAAATTAAAAAGCAGGAAGAAACTATACTTGAAATGAAGCGGAAAATTCAATCTTTAAAGAAAAAACTACAAAGAACAGATGCAAAAATTAAAACTGTACCAAGTCCCGTAAGAAAAGTTGATGCCCTAATTAAAGATATTCAAGTACCTCCTGAAGTACGTAAACGACTTATATATAGTGAAGTATTGACTACTCAATTGCAAAAAAGGCTGATTTCCTTCCGAAAAATTCAACAGAGAGAGAAGTTTTTTATAAATGTATCAGCGGAAACATTTTGCGAAAATACAAAATGCTACATATGGCTAAAAGAATTTTACCAACTAGACAAAAGGAAAGATACAAAGAATCAATTTTAAAATCTGATGCTATAAGTAATTCGAGAAGTAATTTTGAAAAAGATGTTCGCCAAAAGGTCGATGATTTCTTCGAACGAATGATGATGTAAACATAATGGTGTTAAAAAACAAAGGTGCGTCCTCTTACACACAGTTAAAGACTTGGTTCCAAAATTTGCAAAAGATACTGGAATAGTATTATCATATGCGACGCTGTTAAGAGCAAAACCATTTTGGGTCTTACCTCCCAAATTAAGGGATAGAGAAACATGCTTGTGTGTCAAGCATGCAAATTTTGAAGAAAAGTTCATAACTGAAATATATAAAAGAGCTACACACGCGTCTATAGAAAAATTTATCGACATTACACTTGTGATGTTAAGTCTCATGACTGCATGAATAGCTTGTGTGAAAAATGCAAAAACTCCAGAGTTTGAATTAGAAGATAATGAAGATTCTTTGACATATTTTACATGGAAGTCCATTCAAGAAGATAAATTGTAAAAGGTGAGAGAAGACGTTCAAATAACAAAAAATATTATTTTGATAATGATATTGATGTTTTAGAAAAATGATAAGTATTTTGTGTTTTTTTTAATATTTTTAGTTACTTGCTTTTTGTTACAGAATTAATGTTGATTTTCTAACGTTACTTATATTTTGTCCATTATTTATAAAAGTTTAGTAAGTAGACTATAATTTAGGTCAAAGGTTTCAAAGATGGTAGAGTAAAGGTTTTTAGATTAAAACTATAAGATTAAGAAGTTCCACTAGACTGATTGTAACACACAAAGATGTATTTAAATAAGATTTATTAATGTTAAGAGTGATTTCTCATGTGCAAACAATAAAGACTTTCTTATTTTAACCGTTTTTATAGTTCAAACATTTCCTTACTTTACCTAATAATATCAATATCGTCATTCGCCAGCATGTTTGTCATTACGGGAACGGTTGATCATTTCCGAGAACATCACAAAATTTCAATATAATACGTATAATTTGACCTATTATTAATATATGTATATATATCGTATTGAAAACTTTATTCTGTTAATTTAATGTTAAATCCATTGTAAAAGTTTTGTATATTAAGAAATTTCTTGAATTTTTATGCACGGATAGCAATTTGTTTAATTTTTTGACGTATTTTGCTAGCAGCAGATTTTTTACCTTTAGTTTTATAATTGATTATAATATAGATACATTTTATACCCATGCTATTTGACAACACTCAAATTATGTCTTATTTTTGTTTTGGTTATTTTATTCAACTTAGAAAAACGTTCCCGGAATGTTAGTTTTGGCTACATGCCCATTAAAAAGCAATACTACAAAAATATATAGAATTCTATGCGCTGCCCTATCAAAGTTTATTAATATATAAATTGTTCGACAATATAAGCCAAGAGTCATCATAGCTTTTTATTTTTTTCCATAAAACTAATCTTGAAATTCTGCACCTTGGTGATTTTGAGCCACCTATTGTTTAACCAATTAGAATGTAGGCTGGGCTGCTGGGTTTTAAGATTAAAGACACGCGTATTGCCAAGAAATTGTCAAATCAGTCGTACGACTCGATTATGGTAATGGTTGAGACGTCAACTATTACCAAGGGTTCCAGATTCGATCCCGGGCAGTACAAACATTTGTATGTATGAAAATGTGATTGTATTGTGTATGGCCGTGGTCGTCAAACTGCGGCCCGCCGCCGATATTTGTACGGCCCGCGACCTAATCCGGTGAAGTTGTGAAGGCCATCCGCGGCCAACAGCAAAATGAAAAAAAGGCCCATTTGAAAGTTTTTTTTTAAATAAACATGACTCTATCTCATCTACTCTAAAAAATAGTGCTCGTAAACTTACGAAATTATAGCAATATTATATTCCGATAAGTAAGCTGGACGATGGTTTGGCCCAGTATATTCAATAGCTCGCTTCCGTTTCGCGGATTAACTGAGTATGCTGGGCGTAGGTTTTTTGCTCAGCATACTCACCTCACTAAGAGAATACCAAATGAGCTATATAGCGTCATCATTTCATTTCATTCTAGATCAAAAGTCAAGCAAAAGTTTTATTACTGTTGGGCACTATTTCAAGAAAGATTTTCGAGACACATTGTACATAGGTAAATTCATAGATTAAGAATTAGGGCGATAACCACGGCAGCGGTCGCGGGAACGGTGGAGTAGGGGGTGCTAAGAGTCCACGGGCTACTGACAGCTGGCGTAAAAAAACTACAACTAGCGTCGTATAATAGACGCACACTACGGCTGGATCATGGCTTTTATGAATTAGAAGTGTTAAGTCGGATAAACTGGACCATATGAGGGTTATCAGAAGTCTGAAGGTTGTGACGGTTTGCTGGTGCACAAGACCCTTGTTAACAGCGGGAAATCAGTAGTGGTGTGTCGAACCGGATTGTGCATCTCGTACTTACACTCACTGACATGTACTTCCTGGAGGTGGTACAGATATATCCAAGCGGATATAAAAACTCGTTCGCCGGGACCTCCACTGTTTCAATATAAGATTCATTAAGAACTTTATAGACCAGTAAAGGGGGCCCAGTTTTCCAAAAACCACTTGATTGGAGCTTGTGACAACAGACGGCCAATAACTCACAACACACCCACCAATCCTGAAATAGGTTCAGTATTTTCATGGATGACTTTATTCGTCGAGCGCAAATCAGCCACTGACCAAGGACACCGAAGATCCACGTGTACCACTTATTCGCAATTATTCGTAAGACATCCCCGATATCGACGCAAGTCAAATTAGTGCAGCACTGGAGCAACAGAGCCCAGGGTGATGACGGTATTACGACAGAGCTAGAGCTCTGTACAAGGCGGTAGACAACCCGTCCTTAGGGCATTAGTTGAGCTCTTTAATGCCGTCAACAACTACACCGAAATCGTGGCCTAGAGGCTTCATCGTCTTGTTCTTCAAGAAGGGTGATAAAACTCTCTTGAAGAATAATTATAGACCGAGTTGAGATTATGAAACCTATGACGAATCGTCTCACAATAAGACTTGACACCGTTGGTCGTTTAGCAGATGGTTTATCAGGAAAATCCATTTATTGCGGTTCCAATAACAATCATCATTATGATTTTTGATCCTCGTCAGATCATCGGGGTTTTAAACTGAAGTTTAAAATCTGAAGATAATTTCTTTTTTCGATTTACCACATAATTTTGGCAAATAGTTTTAGGCACCCACCCACGGCTTAGTTAAATTACACACTTGCACTTTTAAGTAGTCATAGTTTTCGCGGAGTTAGTTATCAATTTTCATTGACATGAAACACATATTCAGCATAAATATGACAAAAACGCTGCAAATTGTTTAAGTTTTTTCTCCTTGTCTCTCGTGCCCTCATATAAAATAGAAAAGCTAAGGAAAAAAAACTAATGCTGACACACAAAAACCGATAGTAGAAAGTAAAAAAAAACTTCAGAAATTTTGCAGATACATATGTGTAATCTAATGAACAATATGTATGAATACTTTTCTCAGCACCAACTTCCAAGCAAACTTCTGCGGCCCGGCATTGGCACTCACATTGCCATGTGTGGCCCTTGGTTACAAAAGTCTGACGACCGCTGGTGTATGGCGTCAGTTGTCAAAATCACATCGCTCGCTACATGTCATAGTGATGTAGTAGTATGCTCGTGCTTTTGAATTTGTACCGTTTCAATGACGTAAGGCCAAGGTCAAAATTTAAATGAATAATATTATGCAACGACCACACATTAAGGCTATGTGGTTGTTGATTTTATCACAGAGCAAGTAATCACTACGTTATAGATTTTATGTTATAAATAACAAAATTATACGTGTGTAAGGCGGATCGGACATTTTTTGGTTGTATTTTCTTCGTGATTGTTCTCCTAGTTTGTTTAATATATAAGAAACTAAGGCACTGAACCGAACCAAATTAGTACAGTAAAGGACTCAATGGAACAAAGGCCGAAAGTTAACCATAGACTATAATCAGAAATACAAGCATAAGTCAAGGCTATATACCTAAAAACGATTATGTACCCAATGTGTTATAAAATTATATTATAATAGATAAAATAATGACATGTTATAAAATAAAACAGTTTTAGATTGATACATCAATTTATTTACGTTATTTAATCCTAAATCAAAAGTCATAGCTAAATCTGTATGAAACACTCCATACATGAAACTTAAAACTATGTGACTTGTACCTAACTAGACCTATTCTATAAACTTATTTAAACAATAGGTCACATTTCAATGCGATAATTTTGCTGAATTTCGTTTTGAGAATAATACCTAATGCTGGAATGTAACTAACCAATTTGTATTATTGATTAGTAGTACATAACTACAAAAATAAGTCTACAATTTCTTAATTGTTTGAAAAATCGATCACCGTTGAAATAAAATGAAATTAATATAGAAATATTAAATACTAGATGAAGTAAATGTTTTAAGACCTAAAATAAGAGTCAGGTGTTAGTCTTAGATACACCACAGAATTAAAATTCTCGATTTCCCAAACCACTATTTGTGATTTTCAACTGACAGTATGATCTGCAATTTTTTTTATATAAAGTACTATATACCTAATGTTAGCCAAATTCCAAGAATTGAGACGGTCATCAAAAATACCAAATGTAAAACAGATAGTCCACAAGACTAAAAGTAAGACTCACAAATACACTTTGGTATTTATTATGGTTATTTAACAATACATTAAACAATAGTTAACTGAATATATTTTGTGTATTACAAAAATTAAGGGTCGCACACGCAATGGAAGAAAATTATAAAATGGACTATGTACAAGTCAAATAATACATAAAAACATATTTTTCATTACAATGCAGATTGAAAATGCTAAACATATAATAAACATTAATATATGTAAAACATTCCTTGTAAAAGTAAACACTATCTTTTGATAGAACGACCAAATTCAGAAAAATAATAAGTCCTTTTTTATGACATTAATTGAATGGGACGGTCAGTTCGCTCACCTGGAGGTAAGTGATACGCCTGACCGTGACGAATACAGTTTTGATGAAAATTAATAACAGTAGTTAGTCATGATTTGTCGTCAACACATAATCGGCTGTTTATAATCCAGATGTTGATAGTAACTGTAGCAATCTAATTCAGACTGCATTAAAATATGTAAAAAAAAAACGAAATATAAGTAATTTTTAGTTTGTTACAGTGGAAAGAAAATTTAAACCACAAAAAAAAACGGTCATATTAAGGTCGAAGAGTAGTTATGAAATGATGTTCGATATGGCAATGAATCGCATAGTAACATAAGTATGCCAACTACACGTACAGTTTGAAAGCCGATTGTATAGGTTGGACCTGATGTGTCTGAGGACCTTGCAGAATTTGCTGTCAGCAGAATTTGGAGAATCTACAACACTGATCATCAGTGAAAATGATGTCAATAGCCGGGAGGAATGGAGGCTGGGATATGCTTTAATGTACTCAAAAGCCGGGTAATTAGTAGCACTTGCATTTCAGAGGGTGACCATGAAAAGATATTGGACAGAATGCATCCAATTTTTCTTCATATTGGTCATAAGAAGACATGGTGTTAAACAAAGCCTTAATAGAATTTGATGCTGATCACGGACTTGAGCGGCCTGGTCACAAAATGATTGTGATGCGGTCAGTGGTCACCGTATCGATGTCATTAGCCAGTGTCAACATGAGTCTGTAGTATTAGTCAGTAGTCAATATGGAGGTGTTAGTGTACTGTCAAGATAGAGTATGTTTTCTCTAACCGATCTCGGTTATGGCGACTACTTCAACTCCGATATTGGCGCTCAAGCGCTCTTTTGTGACAGATTTAGCCAATCGCATTGCGGTCATTTGACAACGACCTTTTGACAACGCACGAAGATCAGTCAGAGCTGTGATGTGACGATATCCGTGTGTAAGTGTATTGTGTATTGTGTGCATGTGTGCCGGCCAGTGAAAATCTTATGGAGCACTTGTCAATGTCAACATTGGTTGGAAGTATTGGTCAGTAGTCTGTAGTATTGTATAGTGTCCGTCGGTATATGTTAATGTCGCTGGTCCCGGCGATGGTCCCGCTCGCGGTCCCTATCGGCCGGCGGCGGGTCGCGGTCCCGTCGCTCGCGGTAGCGCTCCTCGTAGTACGGGGCCGCAGTCGCACTTCGTTTCGCACTACTGGCGTCGCCTGCACCACCTTCTACGCCCGCCTCTACTGGGGACTTGCGCGGCCTGGTGACAAAATTAGTGTTTATAATGCTATAATTAAAATTGTTTTACTATATTATTACGAACAGGCCGTGCTAGGAAAAAATGCCCGTGTATCATGGTGAATAAAATATTTTGCTCACTTAAAACATTGATGTGTTAATCCAGAGTGTTTATCAAAGTTTGTGAGTTTTTATTAAAACCCTTGCCAAAAATTGAAATCTTTTCTTTCCGTAACAACTATCTTTGTATTTCCAGAAATATTGTAAAAAAATATATATGAGAAATTGGATCAGCAGTTTACGAGATTTGCGCTTAGCAACATAATCAACGAGTAATGGTTACACTATTTATGGAAACTGACGAAACTGGAAATAAGCATAGGTGCACCCGTATGCTGTGATATGCACCTTTCACAAATTAAGCTAAGGTTAATGGTTGGTACACTTCTTAAGTATTATCTTGTTATATTTTGATTAATAAAGAAGATTTCCTCAAGTTCAGTCTTCTTTGAGAAATCCGGTTGCCACACCATATTTTTATAACTATACCAACACCACATGTTTGAGTCAAAAGAAATATATTTGTCATATACAACACGTATGGGCTATATAATATGTACTAATATATTCGTAATTATTTCAGTAAATACCTCTCTTCTCTGCTGTGTCCCCTGTTGTAGTGATCGGCACGTTCACGATCCCTTGACCTGGAGCGGTCGCGCTCCCTCTCACGGTAGTCTCTGTAGTATCTACGATAAAAAGTATACTTAGTACCATATTCATTGCTTATTTCACATACAAATTGTCATCTAGTAATGGAGTTATAGGAGATGCAAGATGTCTCTACTTCACTGGCACGTGGTCATTACTTCCCAATATAGAACATCCTCCAATACCCTGTAAATCGGCAGCTTGACATGACACGGTCCCTTCAACGTCAAGGCAAAGATCTAGTCAAGCAGTGGCAGTGGCCTAAGGGCTTAGATAAACAATAAACTAACTATGCACAATCTCACTCAAAGAGTGTCCGCGGCAAGTCTGCCCATTGCGTCAGTTGGGCAGAATTTTTATTCATAATCACGTCGCTCGCTATACATCATGATGACATAATAATGTGCTGGTGCTTTTGATTTTGAACTCTTTCAGTGACGCGTTAAGGTCAAATTTCAAATGAATATTTTTACGTCCTAAATATAACAATAAGTAACATATGTGTCATGGTGATTTTTTTTATTTTTTAAGTTTATTGTTTAAATTAGCTTAAGGGGTGAAATGTGCCCAAATCTTTCGATCCGTATTAAGTACTAACAGCTTATTAATACGTTTAAATACGTGCCATTTAGTTGTCAATAACATATTTAAAATATCCTGCAGTGGACTGCGATAGGTTAAAAAGAAAGAGAGGTCTCCTTTACGATAACTTCAATAATAGACACTTACGCGTCGCGTTCGCGGTCACCGCGCTCTCTCGACCGTTCACGGTACCTGGAACAAACACCAAGTTCAACACGACCATTTCGGAATCTAGGAGCGGGGATTATGATATTTATGGATGTTCTAATTAAAATAAAAATCTTAGTTTCAAAAAAATGTATAGTATTCCAAAATTGTTTGTCAAGAGGACAATCCAAAAAACATCTTAACCCTTCTCCAAAATACGGTCTCTGAACATGATACTTGTTATAGGTCCAGGAACAAGGTCATCAAAGAAAAATCTGTATTTACTGTTTCCGTTGTCTATTGTTGAAATTAAAGCAAAATATACATAGAGTACCTGCATGTTGCTATCGCCAAAATGGCGGTTGTGCACAATTGCTCGCTTTAATTTTTCAGACAGTTTCAGTGGTAATGGCAGTTGTTTTATTTGTATTTGCACGTGGCGTGACGTGTCGTTTCTCAGTTATTGTAATACAAGTTCCTAGTGTGCCTCATTTGCCATCTACAAATGAGGCACACAGACCGTCCCTGTGGCGCCCGTACCCCTAAGACCGTGTCAGTCACCCCGTGTGCTAGAGTAAGTAAGTCCCTGTTGCGCCCGTACTCTGGCTCACCTATCCTTGTCATTCTCATACCCCGATTCACCTGTCCTTGTCGTGGCGTTACCGGCCGAGCACTCTCGGCAGCGATTGCGCAGCGTCCGTCCCTGTCAAACCAGTACTCGGTCTCACCTAACCTTGTTACCCCCGTACTTCGACTCGCCTGCCCTTCATAGCGGTCCGGCTGGCCNACCGACTGGCCGAGCGCTCACGCCTACGCGAGGCTCGGTGGTGGACCCTCGCGTCCCTTTCTCGAGACCAGAATGGTCGCGACCGTACTAAGTCGCCCGTACCCGGAGTCTGTCTCTTTCACCTCCGTGCCTGCAGTCCGTCCCTATCATCCCCGTGCCTCTGCTCAACTAGCCCCGTGTCCTGGCCGCGGCTCACCTACCACCGTCTCCCCATACCCGTCTCTCCTGACCCCCGTCTCCCATACTCGACTCACCTGTCCCTATCATTCACTCAGCGGCTGCGTCCTGTACCGACTGGCCGAGCGCTCCCGCCTACGCGGGCTCGGTGGGACCTCGCGTCCCTCTCTCGAGACCGAGACCGCCGTGAACGTTCGCTGCTGCTGTAAGACTTGGTCTCGACAACCGTGCAAAGGTCCTGCACAGCGACGAGATCAGATCTTGCACCGGTCGTCGTGCGCCACTGCACACGTTTGTTAAGTTTAACAATTATGTTTTACAAGACGGGACTTAAAATATTAGCGCAATCCCACACGTGTATATTAGGATCAAAAGTATGTAGATTTTCCTACTACAATGCCATCCGCATACGAAGGTAATTGTTAATTAGCTAGTAACAACATCAACAATAATAATACCATCACAAATATATGCTCTCATTTAAGACACCGACACAGTCATCGAATTATATGCCGTATACTAAGCGTTAGCCAATTTTACATTAGTTATTTCCACTTCAACGACAAAAAAAAGTTAATACTAACCTGAACAAAAAAAAATCCCTCAAACGATCAACCCAATAACTTGTATCACCGAAAAGAGCCAGAAAAAAACTCGGCTAAGTCAATCCTGTTAAAAAACTTCCAGATATGTTCTTCTTTCTAGCATATCAAATGATAGCAAATACATACAATCAAACCCTAAAGCCAAAAGCTACAATGACAGCATATTAAGACATTAATCCAAATATTAAATCCTTACCTTGCTCTGCTTAATAAGCGATATAGCAGTAACAAGCGTTTCAATAGCCGAAGCGTATTCGCCAGCGGCCGCGTCGCTGACAGCGCGATGGCCGACGACGACACGGTGCGGTTGCGGCTCATCACCTCCTCGAACTCCGCCTCGCTGATGGGGGGGGGGGCGTGGGGGGATGGGCAGGGGGGCGGGTGCGCCGCGTGGGGCGGGTGGGCTGCGTGGGGAGGTGGGGGCCAGGGGAGCCGCGTGGTGGGGCGCGCGACCGCCTTCACCCGGCGGCGGGTAGCTCTGTGTGGGATAAACAAACATTTTATGTACGGTCTAAGGATAAAATCGGAAGGAAAAACGCTATAGTCAGGACCGAAAAGAGGGCTGCTTCGGAAAGAATGTTCAAAAAAATTAAAACGATTGCAGTCAAAAGTTATAAACAAAACAGCCTTATTTGAGACCAAGTCTTTTTGCGTCCTGCCATTTGTTTCTACTAGAATTTTTTGGCAGTTTCAGCCACATAGTACAGCCTTCATTGTGATGTAAGATGTCACTGTTTTTTATGGAATGTCATAATTAAGTCGTGAAGCACTGTAAGTTCGAGTAGCCCCATTCGCATTACTGGCACATACTGGTTGTTTAGGTACACCGCGTCGCGGTGGTAAACTGAACTAATTAGGCTTTTGAGTCAGCTGTAATGTTTGAACATTTTTGAACGTCTCAAATATTCAATTAAGAAGCTAGACATGTGATTGAATGGCGTTGTTCAGTCAAAGGGCTAGCTGTTTGATTGAACGGCTATTTTAACCAGTTGGCTGCGACATATATATATATATATATTTTGTGTTTCGGGATGAGTTCACTGTAGCTAGTGGAATTACCGGGTATAAAACATTTAACATCTGTTGTCTCTAGTGACGGGAGCAGTGCGGCATTGATGGAGAATAATAACTGTCTTTCAGTTGTTCTCCTTCAATGCCGTTCTATCATGATCAGGCGTATCACTTACCACCAGGTGAGCGTCCTGATCATTCTATGAAATAATAGACATTCAAGCCTCGTACTTTTCTCTACTCCCCAACAACGTTCAACTCAAACTTATTGTGTTCCATAAAGTCTTTACAAAACACTTGAAAAATAATACCCGTGTGACTAACCTGCGGAGGACGTCCGTAGGGCTGTCGGGCACCCGGCGGTGGGCCCTGCGCCGGCGGCGGCTGTCCATGAGGCGGGTGTCCGTACGCCGCGCCCGGGCCTGCGAAGGCTTACCGAATAAATACACCACACTGCTCAGCGATATCATCGTCAGCTCATTAAACGTACCCATCGAGGGGCACGAGCCTACCCGTATAGGGTGTACAGGCCTTAGTCGTCCACGCAGGCCCCATGTGGGTAAGACGACTTCACGCACAACCTTTGAAGCTTCAAAATTCGCAGGCGTTCGCAGATTTCCCCACGATCTTTCCTTCACCGAAAGAGCGTCGGATAACATACATATAATTTCGAAAATTCGAAAACATATTATTACGTGGCGGTATTTGAACCTCAGTCCTCCCGGTAAGAGGGCAACAGTCCACACCATTAAAACACCGACGCTCTACAGCGATATACTGATTACTAATCACGTCATCGTCAACCAGTCAATAATAGTCGCCGAGCTGGCCGTATAAAATTCCTATGGATCAGATACACGAACATTTTTTTGAATCTGAGAAACCATAGAACTAAATGTCACCCCTGAAATGCCTGATTGTGCCCACATGCAAAATTATGACCTCACTTCCGGTTGTAATTCCAGACATTTTATTAAAACTCATAAGATACATGAAAAATTGAAGAATTCAATAAGTAGAATTGAGTTATCAAAGGTCGACAAGGTCAATTCATTCACGAACGTGAGTCGACCACATTGAAAGGACGTACCATTGATTATGGTCGACTCACGTTCGTGAATGAATTCAAAATTCAATTGAGGGCAAAATCAGGCATTTTCAGGGGTGTCGACCTCTTGTTGTATATTTTCTAGTTCTATGATGAGCGGGAAGGTCTGTGCCTTGATGACGATGATAGTTGATAAACTATCATCATCATCAGGAATAGAATCCCCAACCGAACGGCTAGCCGTTTCGCCATTGGACCCTTTCATAGATATAAAAAATTATGGACCTGAGTTCCATTTCCCCTAAGAAGTAATTAAAGGAGTATCTAGATGATTTTCTAACAGAAATGATGCACAATAATGTAAACTTATCTTTCGCTTATCTAGAGGTGGAAAATCTTAAAGTCAAACTTGTGACACATTTAAATAATAAATTTAAGTAAGATACCTGGCGGGCCCGCCTGCGGAGGCGGCTGTACTCCAGGAGCCGGCTGCACGGGCGGCTGCTGGTTGAAGAAGGCCGGGTTCACGTGTGGGGCCGGTGCACCCGGGCCTACGCCTACAATTGTAAAGAAAATGGACCTAAGTGGTATACCTTAGTAGACCCACTAGGATATGGACCATTATGGCTGCCACTTTTCGCTACAATACCGGACATTACTGAATAACATCTGCTGGGGTTGTGCAGAGTACTAGTTCCTCATCAGCTCATTCAACCTCCCCACTGAGGGTGTATAGGCCTTAGTCGTCCACGCGGCCCCCGTGCGGTTTGACCGACTTCGCGCACAAAATTTGAATCTCTTTGCAGGCATGCACAGATTTTTCCGTCGGATAAATGTACATAATAAAATTTCGAAAATTCGTAATGACTGGTACTGGCGAGCTTGAAACCCTCCAGATCAGAAAGCAACGGTCCACACCAATGAGCCACCGACGCTAGTGAGTCGGTTCATTTTTTTTTTCCTGTAAGTCACTTACGTAAAAAACAGTTATGAAAAAGATTACTGAATTGATAAGCGACGTACGTATGGGGGAGACCTATGTCCAGCAGTGGACTGCAATAGGTTGAAGAGAGAGATAAGAGTACAGGAATATTTGCTGTTAATTAAGAATCAGAAAATTATAACAGTGGACTTTCAAAATCATAAGTATGGCATCGAACTATGAAAATTATAATATTCAAACCAAAACATCGAGTCCACACAATCTCAACTTGCAATTAAAGAATTACTTAGGGTGTTTTTTTTTATATTACAGTATACTGACTCAATGACTAATTAATTTGACGACCCATTTGGTGTTGCGGTTGAGAGGTCGGCCGCAACACCAAGGGTTCCGGGTTCGATCCTCGGTCAGTACAATCATTTGTGTGCATGAACATGTATGTTTGTAATGGTCTGGGTGTTTTCTATTTCTAATATATATGTATTTACAAAAAAAAAGTACATATGTATGTTTATCCGTTGTTTAGTACCCATAATACAGGCTTAACGCTTAACTTGGGGCTAGATGGCGCTGTGTGAATGTCAGTAGATATTTATTTATTAACCATAACAAATACCAACTGCATGCCTGCCACATATTGGGCACTCATGTGCCTGAACAACTTTTAAATTAAAGTAAATGTTCCACCCACAAGTACATTAATTACCTGGATGTTGTGGGAGAGGAGCCGGTCCTCGAGGGGGGCCTTGCTGATGCGGTGGCATCTGGTGGTGTGGTGGTGGCATGCCCTGTCCAGGAGGCTATAAAGAAATATCAGAATGAGTATGACAGTTGAAAAATGTTGTTTTGCCCACATCGCACTTGACCACAATCAAACTTGACTATCTATATTTCAGTTCAAAATTTGAATGTGTGGTACAAGCAAACAACTTTTTAAAGGCTTATTATTACAAGCAAACAACCTTTAAAGGCTTATTATTAACGACTTCAACTATTTATTACCAATATCTGGTATTATGATCTTGAAAACGCATTTTGAACTACATGTTGACAAAAAATAATGAGCATACAACAAAAACCTTTACCAACATTTGTTTTTGCAAACTACGCAACAAATGTCAAAAACAACTTCCCCAGATATCGTAAAGAAGCCAATAATTTCATATCTGTTTGTATGATGCGCACAACACAATAAAGTTTCTACAAGAAGCAGCAATAAGTGCAGGTGTGTACTGACCGCGTGCTGCGGGGGCAGTTGGTGTATGGGCTGATGCGGCGGGCCGTACTGCGGCGCCGGCGCCTGCATGTGGTGGCCGCGGGGACCCCACTCGGGACGGGGGCCCGGCGCACGCTGCATCTGCGGCGGCCCGCTGAACTGTTACATACATTTCTTGTCAGGCAACACAACCCATATCAAAACGATTGAAATTTAGGAACTAAACATAAAAAAAATAATTAAACATTCGGTTATAAATAATAATAAATATCCTTGTTAAATTTATTGATGTTTCATTTGCTATTACCACAGAGATCAATAATATAATAATAATAAATATTTACTGACATTCACACAGCGCCCCCAAGTTAAGCGTTAAGCCTGTATTATGGTAACTAAACAACGGATAAACATACATATATATATTTTTTTGTAAATACATACATATTATACATAGAAAACACCCAGACCATTACACACAGACATGTTCATGCAACAAATGTTTGTACTGCCCGGAGATCGAACCCGGAACCCTTGGTGTTGCGGCCGACCTCTCAACCGCAACACCAAATGGGTCGTCAAAATAATATATACTATCTATTAGTTATAGAGGAATAATGTAATTATAAACAATCACATCAAAAACTTCAAATATCTGTATTCCATAGCTGACCACTGTCAACTGTCATCTTTGAAGTAATAAATGAGCAAATTTTTATACCCTGTTTGATGTCACATCCCACAGGAATGGTATAAAAAGTAAACTATATCTTCCTCCTACTTTTGAGCAAAAAATTAGGCAAAAATCTGTGGGCACTTTTGTTTAGCCGTTCCTAAGTTATCAACAGTGTAGCTAAGACCAATTATTTAATATATACAGATAATGTTTTTGAGTAACGTCATATTATACTCTTAATTTACAACCTAACGCAAACCATTTCTAGACAAGTGATCTCTCCTATTCTGCTCCTGATATCCACCAGCGAACTTTAACAAGTCGTCAGTCCGGAGGCTACATAAATAGGCAGCCATAAAGATTCCCCACGTCATTACATGAAGTATCCTCTTGTGTTTGGTAAAGGTATATCCGAGACGAAATCTAGTCTCACCTGCATAGGTGGCCTGTGGCCCGGCGGTGGGCCTTGGTGAGGTGGCGGTCCCTGATGCTGCATATGATGGGGCGGCGGGCCTTGATGCTGCTGCATATGATGTGGATGCCCGTGAGGAGGTCCCGGTGGAGGCCCGCGCAACTGGTGATGAGGTCCTGGGCCCGGCATCATCATGCGAGGCCCGTTCGGTCCAGGCCCGTTGGGGCCACCTCCGAAGAAATCTAAGAGAATACGATAGTTTTAGAGTATACTAAGCATCAGTAAGATATAATGGCCCGTAACAAAAATTACAGTACTACACAATTGAATTTCGAGGTATCAGACCACCAAGCTGATTAGCGGCTAAAGAGAAGAGGATGGAGTCAATATAAGGTAGGTTATAAAATAGTATCTATAGTACCTAAATATTGCGATCCCTTTTACATTTATGTTAAATACACTTATTCTTTTACTAGTAATTAGTGGGAACATATTCAAATATCGTATATTCAGCATTGGCCCCATGAAGGCACCTTTAGAATGTCTAATGAAACTAAAGCTACCAACGAGATGTAAATGGTTTTCTATTTCTAGGTAGACTAGACTTGACACTGGTATCAGGGTTGTAATATAGATATTTACTTGATTAAGTACCTACTACCTAATATCCAATTTTATATATTTTGTACGAGAAACATGCCAAGCAATTCCAACTCATTTGATTATGGTGATGAATGGTAACCGCCATTCATAGCTGAGGCCGCAGCAATGATTACATGTAATATTATTATTCGTTGGATATAAAAAGACTCTATTATATGGGAAACACTTTTTATTGACTAACTTTTATATAATCATTGGATGTATAATATATAAATTATCAGAGGTGCAAATATTTACACTTTAGCAGTATGCTGGTCACCATTATCATCACATGCCTTTATTTGTCCACTGCAAGGCACAGTCCTTCCCAAACAGCATCGCTATAGAGAGATTGGGTATGCTGGACATGAGTCTTATAACCATTTCTGCACTAACATCGTGACTCCTTATAAAAGCAATAATCTATTTTGCTTATTAATGACATTGTAACCTAACAAATAACCGAATTATAATTTGCACACTGTGTAGTTGAGGAATCCACAGTTCGTTATTATTATCCCAGGTACTGTCTTAAGAAGTTAATTTTAGATATATGCCATTTCAATATTATTATTACCTACTTAGTTCATCACTTTTATTGTTCTATTATCGAAATTGGGTAGGTGTTGAAATAAAATTATACAAATGTATTACCTCCTGGATGTGGTCCTGGGGGTCCCCCAGGGTGCGGTCCTCTCATACCAGGATTGTTTGGTCCCGGCGGTGTGGACCTAGTCTTCGATTGGCTTTCAAATTGATTTAACGCCTGCAAATATTAGCTTAGCTTAAAAACGTTCATCCATTGTTCTTAGTCCGCAATAATAAAAAAATAATAATTGCAAATCTGAATAATAAAAAGTATACAGTGACAACTATACGGTAGTGTCTTTTCAAATTTCAATAAAACTGAATTTTGGTACTGTTACTAGTATATTTTTATAATGTTTGCTAAATTAATTTGCATTGAATAGGAAATGTATTCATAAGTTTAATAATATTACTAATTTCCGAGTCTTATTTTATAACATAGGAACGAATAATGTTTATTGATTGAATTTAGTCTTTTTAGATTTTTCCTTTTTACCTCAAATTAAGCTATGGTTTTAGGCTTACTTTCAGCTTATTTTTCTCAGTATTAAGCTTTGAAAGCATACACAACTGAAAATATTGCCCTAAGATTCTTTTTTTTTTCAATTTATAGTTCGGCGATTGCTATAGCACAGTAGTAGACATTTAGTACACATTCTAGTTTCAGAGATATTTTTAAAAATATTTGAAAAATATTGTCAATAAATCAGTATGTTTAGAAGAAACTCAAATATGGGAACAGATAATAATTAATTTTGCCCTTGTCCAATAGAATAGCATTAAATGATAAAAACATAGAATTCACGGCAAAAATGGCAGTACTTTAAATTAAGAACCTTAATTATGATATACATTTAAAAGCTTAATAGTTGTGTATACTTTTTTAGATAACTAAGCTGATAATAATTTCGAGTTACTATCAGTAGCCACATACATGGAAAGACCTTAATTAGATTTCGTCTTTTTATGTATCTGTTAAACTCATCCATGATATTAAATTCAATCTTTAGCTGTCTGCATTTCTAGATTTCCTATCCTGATTTCTTTAAAAAGTTATCGGTATTGAATTTTAGAAGTATTTTACCACGCAATAGGTACTTAAAATGTTTTAAGTAGGTGGTTTATTATTATTGGATTACCTGTTTAGTCGGCAAAGTGACCACGGGGTGTTGCCCGTGTATGTCTTTCTTCGGCAGTCGATCCATAACCATTCGGACAGACTGCTCAGAGCCCAATGATATGACGCAGAACCCTTTAGACTGCCCATTTGCCCTATTTTCGAAGAACTTCACATCTTGAAAGTCCGTCACGCCAACATCAGCTACTGCGTTCGCAATGTCTTGATCCGTGGCCCACTGAAAAAGGCGACCGACAACTCAACTACAAAGAAAAACGGAGCGTATAATGGAAAATATAAAACGCATACTTAGCAGCACCAACCGTTAGGCATTCGATCTTTTGCACTAAAAGCATACCTGTCCTCCGTTATGTTAACATTTGAAACGTAGCTATTCGCGAATTTATGTTACGTGTCAACCAAGTGTCAATTGTTTGCAATAACGCTACGTGCGTTAAGTGGCGGTAACGGAACGCATGATTTTTCTCCTATTTTATCTGTCTGTTTAGCTATGTGATTTTCCTAACTTATCCGCAACAGGAAACGTTGGGAAAAAAGGAAACAGTTTTGATTTTGAGCCATCCTTTTATTTCAAAGTAATCAGCATTTATCACAGATATTAAATATCACATATTGTTTTTAAAATAACCTACTATGCTACATATACCAATAAGTAAAGCAGTTTACAAAACTGCAAAATGGACACAGATTGGAAAGGTTCCTTCAACAAGAAGGAAAAAGTTAAAGGAAACCTAACTGCCTTAAAATACTAAACAGGTTTATTTTATCAAATAACAATTGAATCCGAATATATTTAAGCAAAATCAAACATTATTTTACCAAAACTTGTTAAAATAAAGCAGTTTAAATTAATATTGTTTATATAAAAAACAGGTGATTAAATAAGGGGTCGAGGTACATAGCGTGAAGTTGGGGTACATTATTATTATATTTATATAAATATGAGGAATTATTGTCCGCCTTATTACATGGGACTTTTGTGTTTTCTTATTGACAATAAGTATTTTTCTAAAAAAAAAAGCCCTCCAATAATGTTACAAAATATAAGGCGTTGGTTTTAACTTAACTATGTATCTTGATTATTAGTTATTCAATATATCAAAATCAATAGAATAAATGTAGATTTCAATGTTTGATGCACATAATATGTCGGTAATGCACTTAACTGTTTACTTACATTGGTTGAAAGGCGAAGACTGAACAACATACAATATGGACGCGCTATATTTAAATATAAATGTATCTTGTTTATAAATAATTAATAAACATATTTTTGGTAAATTAGACAGTTATACGATTAATACTGGTGGAGTTACCAAATGCCTACTTATATGAAACTCAGAAACATGAGTAAGTACACAAGAACCAAATGTTGTCTCATAAAAAAATGAACAATAAAAATTGCACAAACAGAGCTACTAAAACAAGCAGTAACATCTTACCTCCTTGAACACCTGATAACAGAAACACTTGTTAAAATATGATAAACCAGAATTTTGGATTTATTATTTTGAACATGGAAGGTTTTTGAGGCAAATTACCCAATATTCTAGTTTAAAAAGCATAATCCAGGCAAGTCATTAATCAACTTTTACGAACCATTAATTTTCAACACAGAGTAATTGTTCTTCAGATGCCCACTGAACTAGATTAGCCTACAAAATGATTCATTTATTTCTTAAATAAAGTCTGGTCACAAGACAGTTATTAGGAATACTCGGGACATCTGTATAACTTGCAAACATGTGTTAAAGATTTTTATTCATACAAATCATGACATAATCTAATCTGTAATAAAACTGGTGCTAAGACATGTGTATTGATTTCGAAGCAAAAACAAGAAGTGTAATCAACAAGTACTCACGTGATAGGTAATTGGTACATAAATAATAGCTCATTCAATCAAACTTTAAGAAACCATTCATCATTCATTCAAACAACATAAATACCAGTTATTTAACACAGCTGTTACAGGACAGGAAATATCATATAAAAGAGATATTTACAGATACCTTTTAACAACACCCCGCACCAAATAAATAATATTAACTCAAATACAGCTAATATGGCATATTACATGCTCTAAAATAAAACTCTTCGAACTATTTCTAAAAAAGGTAAGTACTCTAAACACATATTTTATTTTACTATTTCTAAAAAAGGCAATTGCATTTGTATTACAATATTTTTAGTCAACAATGGCAATATAACATTATTTAAATCATCTACATCATTACATTTCCTACATAAATTATTAAAAATATGTGTTGATCTTTAAGTGCCATTAACTGTCTACTTATAAACAGATTTGTTGTAAGCATTACCATTTACTCATAGATTACTTTTTTATTCTTGAGTAATACTTTCTCTAGAGCTGTAAATATCTCTCATTAAATATTAATTGAAGATTGATTCAAAACAAAGAATCAAAATATAACAAAGTAATAATTACACAAGTATGCAATTCTAATATCCGTCAAATAAGTATCATCAAATCAGAGAATTTTTATGAAATTAACTTAGATTTGATCATACAATTTATTTACACAGAAATTTGTTTTTGTTAAACTCAACATTTTAGTCCAATAATTTTTAAATAATTGTTTTAATTTCTGTGCAAAATAAAATTTAATAAATATTGCATATTATAAATAAGCAATAAAAAGTTCATAATAGTAAGAAGCAAACAATTTTACTATATTATCTAAATCTAAGTCGCTTGTAATACTTTGTTCTTGTTATTGCTTAGTGAGGATAAACTGTACTATGTGTGCCGCAGAGTTGGGCGTTGAAATTCTTATGGTTGAAGTACCTCACTATAAGGTATAATTGTGTAAAATTTTAAGGTGCGGAGATTTTTAGTTTTCGAGATATTAATGAATAAAAATCAAAATATTATAGGATTTTTTTTGGGACTGGCAATTGGGTCTGCCATGGCACATGAGGCTATTCTGCCTTTTTTTTACTTGTAACTCAACTGCATGAAATTACTATGTTTTATAATACTAATTATTTTAATGGTTTACAATACTGAAACTATTTAATTTAAATAAAATAGTAACAGTTAACAATATTTTGTATTTATTTTAAGGTTATTGTATTATATATTATATAATTTAAAAAAAAATGTTTTGGGCTTTAAAAAACCATAGATCTGCGGCCCATATAGTACAGTTATACCCAATGATATATCAAATTTATATATAAATGATGTTTTTTATCATTGATTAGTTGCAACGATAAATGTAAATCCTGTATTACCTTGAATAAATAATTGGTGATAGTGTTAATTCATAATAATGACAAGAATGCAACAAAAACAGATGTTTCTTTAGTAGTTTTATATGCTTGTGTATAAAACTATAAACAGAGATTATATTTCATTTCAATGATTATATATTTTTTGCTGCTTTCTAGTATTTACAAGACGGTAATATACTTTATATCAATTTAAAACTAGCCTAGTTAATAAAATTTGTGCTATCAATTTTGTATGAATAAAGTTTTAGACCAAAACAGATATATTTAAATGACATAAATTTAGTCTTACTTAAGAGTTTTTGATTATTAAACATTGAAAATGCAATCATTTATTTAATGCTATTACTAAAAAGCTGCATTTTGTCCAACACTGGTTTTGTCATATAATTTTTCCTATTATAAAAACCTTAAATTTTACCAATCAATCAGCAGAATTATTACAGAATGAACATGACACAAGATATTATTCAATAAAATTTGTTTGATTATGCATGTAGTATTAAAAGTGCACAAACAATATAGAAAGTTAATTGTAAACATTAATAACCCATTCTTATTTTATTTAGGTAACATATAAAAAATAAAATTTACAGAATACTTTTAAATGTAGGTTCACTAAATATTAGAAATATACAGGCAAAATGCCTCACCTAGAGTATGTTAATTCATTATACCGATGAAAACATCTTTAGTAGTAATTAGTCTACCACAGGGTAGTAATAATGTATATGCAACACTCATTATCAAAAAACCATTACATTGTGTTCTAAATACAACCTAACCTGTGCAAACTTAATTTGCATGACATTTTGAAGTTACCACAAAATTCTACTAGTTTGTACAGATCAAGTCACATCGAAATATGTGAAAAGCATGTTGTCAACAACAAGCATATGGAAACAAATACAAAAAGTATTTTATACAAATATAACCATTTACTTTTTACTCTCAATGGAAATTGGTAGAAACTTAATATCACAACAGATATATAATGAGCTTTTTCTTTTCCCATACAAAACCAGTGTTGTTGTCAACCCGATACCAAAAGAAACATGTGTTTTCCTTATTACAAGATAAACAGGCCTCGAAACAATAAATAGCTGAATCATATATTACATTATAACTAAAGAAGACAAAATCTTGTACAAACCCAAGTGAGGTTGCCGACGTAGAGCTGGAACCGCAAGCGTCGGCCATGATGATGGTCGTGATTCGATCCGTTGTTATGATACGAAGCGTTGCCGTTTGTCTCTTCCGGTGGGTGAGAGTGCTGCTGTGACGCTGAATTTGGCGGCCCATCGCCATCCTCAGGTTTCGCCGCTGGAGCCGCAATCACATCGTCGTAGAGATCCACATTTTCACCTCCAAAATCGTCCTGAAAAACGCCGCGGCGCTATTTTTACTTTATGTTTGATAATTAATGTTTACTTTATATCGATTACATTTTGTCCAATTTACTGAAGTTATTATATTTCCTCATAATCAACATATAGGTATATTACCTGTCTATTGAAATCAGATTCAATATCATCGGCGTAGAGATCTATATCCACGCCTCCGTCCGCCATTTTGCGATAAGGGACACTTGTATGCCTGAATGCCTGTCTGTATCGCGACGCGCGGTGAAATGTGGATAGTAAATTCAGTGTTGCCAGCTGGGTCTTACCAAAAGTTACCTCAAATATATAACATTTCACCTTTTTGTATAAAAAGTTTATAGAATATAAGCAGCATTGACTTGCAGATACATTGATGGTCAATGAGTTAGTAAAGTGCGGCAGCACAGACCATGGATCCACTAAAGGTCTAATAGGAAATTATGTTGTATTACAATTAATAATCACAAAACAAAATACAAACAGAAAACATTGGATTACAACCAGTGCTGTATTAGCCTTATAGCCCATTTGCAAGAGTAGCAAATGCTACGGACCCGCGCTGAAACACCTGATTGACCGCTACAAAATAAATAATAAAAATTAGAACTAATTGACGTAAATGGTTATTTGTAATCAATTTCTACATTTATACCCTTGAAATGATAAACAGCACTATTTTTTAACTACTGCACAAGACAAATGGAAGGTTCGGTAACAATTACTGATCATATAAGTATAGTTAAAATTTTATAATATTCAAAAAGTGCAAATTTATTTGCGTTTGTTGTTATTCCAAATTACCTCTCAATTTAAGTGAGAAATTTTCAAACCCATTCAAAAATGTATAAAATCCACCTGTCCAATACGCTCATGCCCGCGTTCTTTCTCACTACAATTTTCTACTGAATCAAGCGTTCCTTTACACGTTGCTTTTAAGTGAAAAAATATTTAATGTATAAATTTTAAAAAAACACCTAATGTAACCTTTTCATTCGTGTAACCTGAAAGCAACCATTACAGTTCTAAAATCTCCTAAAATATTCCAAGTCTAACCTTCTGGCAATGCTAAGTGAATTGCCAGTATCGGCACCAGTGTTGTCAACTGCTAGCCTTACCCCATAGAATAATTAGCTGTAGTTATTAATGTTATTATTCTGGGCCTTACTCAGACACAGTAGCTAGATTTTTTTTCTAAAGTAGCTAGATTGCCAGTTCTTTTTATATCCAAAAAGTAGTCAGAATTAGCAAAATTCTCCGCCACCTCAGAGGAACGAGTCCGCCACCGATGACCAGTTTAGTAAGACACATTTTGGTGTCATATACAATAGTAATGTCGCTATTAAGAATGAATCTATCATTATTTCGTATTTATTAAAGTGTCGCTACGTAACTTGGTAGGTTCTTTATTTACAAAAGACTGTTCGCCTCGGTGTTTTCGATGTATTACGTGGGTAAAGGCTTTTTTTTACCAATCTACTTGCGCTTCTTTAAAACCGCTGTATTATGAAGAATGGAAAAGAAGCTAGTAAAAAGTTTACCTACAACTTTTCTTCAATTGTACCCGTCCTATATCGAAATATCTATCTAAATCTGGCTAAGTGGGCATTACTGCTTCGTCTCGCCTACTTTTTTAAGTGCTTACAGTCATTCATTGTCGCCACATTGAAGAAATTAAAAAGGGCTGGACCGGTATAAATAAAGCTTCACTAACTAAGAAAAGATATTGAAATAAAAATAGAGCGACAAATAAATAAATATCCACTGATATTCACACACCGCCATCTAGCCCCAAGTTAAGCGTGAAGCCTGTATTATGGGTACACTAAACAACGGCGACGCATACCTACATACATATTTTATATACATTACTATTACATTATGTCTCAACCGCTACATCAAATGGGTCGTCAAAAAAGGTCTGGATAGCCCTTTTCCGTCTAAATAGTTTAAAAAGAGAAAGTTTACCAATATTGAAAAGTGTTAGATCTAGACCCAAAAGGACTAAGGTGACAACACTGCTTGCTTTGCATCTTTTTATAGAAACCATCTTTGCATGTTTGCTTGACTGACTTCAGTGCTAGAAACTTCCAGAATTATTGAGCCATTAAAATTAAATCAATCCCCTAAAATACTCCTAAGATATTACTTTTATGGTCTATGTTTCATTTATAATTTTATTCTATTAATTTTTATTAAATAATGTTCTGTTGTTTAATCCTTTTCATAGTAAAATTTCATTTCATTTTGATTATCTATATCATTAAGATAAATTTATAATTAAAATGACTTTGAATGCATTTTTCATATCGAGAAACCGTACTATATGTTGCCTAAACGTTTATTTTATTCCAACAAAATGAGACATATCTCTTATACCCTACTAATGCCTATAGTCTATACCTATACTCATAAAATGCTAAGACCCCAAAAATCCCGACTCACTTGTTGACAACCTAAATGCAAGGGGTATGCCTTCTGAGCTAAAAGATGCATCTAGCTATTATATTATATAATAAGTACTCTGTGATAGTAGCACTTACGGCTTTAGACAACTAGCAACAGTACTCTATATATTTTGTGCTAGCAACTGGCAACACTTGAAGAAACAACATTTAATTTGAAGATTTTGAAACATTATAAACTTAATCAGAGTCATTTCAAAAGAAAAAAAAAATTACAATGACCAAAAGTTGTTAGAAGTATGAGGTTATCATTAATTATAGTCTCTTTGCAATACTTGTTGACTGTTTTTTATGGATACCAATCTCGATAACTGTCTACAATAATACAGTATTTTAACAGTTTAAAATATAAGTATTGGAAAATAAGATAAATACTTCTATTGTAAGAACTTACGTTATGCGTGAACAACGCCATCTATGGATGTAAGTGTAAACGACAATTTGAAAGCAGTTTGTTCATTTGTTGTTGTTCAGTGCTGCCCTCTTAAACTTCTAGCGAGATAGCATGCGCGGGGGTGAGCGGTAAGCGGGAGGAAGGGACCATCCATCCCTCGCCATTTTACGTCAAAGCCGAACTCAATCAAGTTAGCTTCTGTCAAGCTCGTTGTTTGTGTATTGTGTTGTGAAAAAAATTATCTGTGTTGATGTATCTCAATGGGAAATCGTGCTGATTGTGACTCCATACGATGGGTCGGCTGTTGTGTTTGTGTTTTTGATGCGTCCCTTGATCAGTGATGATGGCCAAGTGATTAATGAAGTGAAGTGTTTTGTGTCGTATGTTGGCCAGTCACGGCAACAGCGAGAGCCTTTCTTTGGATAAATCGTCCTCAAGACGACGTCGGACCATCTCATAGGAAGGTGACACCATGTCGGCAAAAAATATCCCAGGAGATAAGGTAGGTTTTATACAATCTTGACTGTATTACCCAACTGTTAGTAAAGGTCATATTTTGTTTGTCTCAAACCGCTCCTTTCTCTCAAATGAATTTGAAGGGACTTTTTGTCACACCAATTTTATGAAGTTGACAACTGGTAGTTTTTAGACTAAAATTACTTTAATTAAAACCTTTTGTGAAGTAGTTATTAGAAAAGATATTTATTGATTCTTCTATAATGATAAACACAGCTTTTAATATCAAACAAATAAATAAGGGCATATTATTATTTTAGGTTAATCTAGATTTTATTTAAATGCTAAGCCTACTGGAAAAATACAGAAACTAAATAGTATTTAAATGTATGCTTACAGATCTCTTAAACTACCTAGTAAATAAAAACTAACAATATTTTAGAGGCTAAAAAAGATGACTTATAGATTTTCTCAATCAAAGGGCACAATTACAATCTTTTCTGTGGCCAATATATCTATGCTAACAATAAATCGTCATAGGCTCATGGGGAATAACTGTCCATAAAAACATAAGGCATTCTGTTGTCTTTCCGTGATAAGTCTAAGAGCAGGGTGCTTACTGAAATCTCTTAAAACAATATTACAATAATATTATATTGCCTTTTCTGGTACAAAAAAAAAAACCAAAATGCTGATGTATCATTGTAGTAATACTGTTTTATGAGATGGCAGTGACCCCCTGATATTACAAAACATGAGATAAATGTTTCATCTACAACCTTACACCACATGACTCTCTTAAGGACATTTTAAAATAAATAAAAATAATCATCACTATATATTTATGAAAAATTTAATTTACCTACTTGATTATTCACACAATTTTAATATATATTTTAATTATACTAGGAATAAAATTTATATGAAAAAATCCGTGGTATTAAACTGCTCAGCTATTTCAGTGTTTATAAAATATCTGTTCATTAAAATCATTGTTTAGGAAAGGCTGTATGGTTGAAGGCTTGGGTGCTTCTTTCTCAACAGGCCAAAATGAAGCATTTTTTTTATTTAAAAAGGTTTTTTATTTTATTTTATGTATTCTTTTTGACATTCATAAGTGCTTTTTGTCAGCCTTATCTGAATAAATGGATTTTGACTTTGACTATGAGTTCCTATTTTTTTTTAAGTAAATGGATGTAAGTATGTATTTATGTGTGGCCATGGGTGATATTTATTAATCTCAAAATTATTTCTTACCTATTTACACTATGTTATCATTAGTATTTTTCAAAGTCAAAGTCAAAGTCAATCAAAATCATAATCATAATATTTTTACAAATAAATCTGTTACAGATACTTTTGATTCGTCAATTGTTATTAGTATATTTTTAATGACTCTACCACCAGTTTGGAATAAGTAGGATCTTTGAGAAGAGTCGGCAAAAACCTTGATAGTCACTCTTTTAAACTTTTTATATCATTGGTTACAGAGTTTTGCGTTTACCTACACATAAATTTACAATAATTTATAACAAAGATTTTGTAACTTGAACACTATGTGCAAGACCACACATCTTTATCTGATCAATATTTGTCTATGGTTTACCTTTCTTCATGACAATTTTTATATTCTTTAATTTAAACTGGTGAAAGGGTAATTCTGATTAATATTAACAATTGAAATGAATATATATTGCAATGAATATTGTCCAATCACCCTAGTAAAGCAACAAAAAAATAAAATAAAACACTAATTTTATATACACAGTATAATTTCAGAGTGAGAGTGTGCATCTGATTTTAAAAAGCATTTTATTTAGTAACTCATAAGTATCTGTGAAGTATGTAGTTATCTCTAAAACAAACCAAGCTGAAAGCGACACCGACTAGTCTTCCGCGTGAACGCTTCAATGGACGTAACGACACCGCGCACCTTCTGTGAACAGTGACCAAAACATAACTAATAATTCATATTTAGAGTCCATTGAAAACTCAGCCTTATAGTCATCGATTAATGTACTAAGTTCCTTCTGCGCGTATTTGCCTACACAAGTTGTTCCAATGCAAAATTGCACCGATCAACAGAGCTTTGATTTGCAGTTCGAACTCGTATAGAGGGACTTAAGACCGCCTACATTTTGGCTTTCCTTTGGTAACCTAATCATGAAAATTCACGTTGCGAAAAAGAGGATTACCGAATGAGGCCACGCTTTTAGGCCGACATGGGAAAGGTTACACCAAATTGCAACTTGAGAGCACCGAAATGCGACAGTTCATTGTTGAGTTATCCAACAGAATCACTTTGCGGGTGTGGTGGTGGAACTGACAAAAACATAGCTCCAGATTATGCAGACATAAATTCGTGAATCCTGTCTCGTTTGGCGGAGTTTTATTTGTAACTTTATGTAGGGCAAAGTGGCAATGATATTTGCCTGGATAATTTTAATGATATTAATCTCAGTTTTATCAAAGGTGATGTTTTTTTTCGAAGTATTGGAATCTGGTTTCCTTTGTAAATATTTTTTACTTGGAGTTCGATTGAATACCCGTAATTAAATTAAATGAATTTAATTACGGGTATTCAATATTACGGGTATTCAATCGACATTAAAATCATTTTTAAGTAGGTACAGTTAAGAAAATAACCATGATATTTTTAAAAGTACTAAATACATCAAAAGACTTACTGTTAACTCTATAACCGCCGCTGATAAATCGGATTTCGTCGGATATATTCAATTCAACAAACAACTAATTTTATAACGTGTCTGGAATCCTGGCAGTGAGAAGGTTAAATTTGTGTTAATCTCACAGTATTTTCATCAGCACAGTATCAAAAATGTTACTATGCAGATGTAAACGCGACAGCTTCGTGACCGGTTTTTCGAACGATTCGTTCCATCAAAAGTAGCGTAAGCTCCACTAACGGTGTGGTCCAGAAACGGACTTTCTCATTGGAGTGTAGCGTTCCGTTTAAATCTAGTCACTAGCTGTATTTGATGACTCGACTACTTTTCAATTTACATGTTTTAAAATTTTCTTCCACATCATTTTACATTTATAGTAATGTGACCTAGTGTCAAATTTCGAAATCCATTTTACTGAAAAAATATAAAAATAAAGTTCTTCGTGTATCTGCACTGAAAACAACCATTTACAATACACGAGTAGTAGCTCTTTTCAACTTTACTTTTCCAATGTTTGCGGGTACTGTAACCGCATTGCGTTTTTTCCTAGTATTGCTATATCTAATTCCTACTGACCTCAAGTGTGAGGTTAACGATCCACCATTATGAGATGTCTCGCTGGCTGGTCTCGAACAATGGTTGGTTAACTGTAACCACGTCGTCGTTTCGTCACGCCGACGGCAATTGTTGCTCCACCGTTCCATTGCTCTGAATTATATTATTTCCACATTTATGGTGTTTTATGGTTTGGCCAATTTTTACCAGGTCAATGTTTCCGGCATAATTAACGCCTTTTGATTAGGCGTTGCTTAATCTTGGCCTTAATGGTACGAAGCTGTTTGTTAATGGCTTTTGTTATTGTCTAATTTGTCATGTCGCAATTTACTTCAACATTTGCATTGTAAGTATGACTTTAGAATGTTATGTATTATTGTACAAAAAGTTAAAGAATATTTGCTCCGAATAAGAAATCTATTATGGTCGTCCGTGGCATCTCGGGTTTATTTTCATCAATAACATACGTTGGTGTTTTGATCTTTCTTAAGCTACGCGTGACCTAAATATCCTCAAACAAGTTCATTCGCCTGTTAAAAGAAGAAGTGGGTAGCGGGATATTTATTGTTCCTTATCTTTGTATGGTTTCTAGGAACGTAAACTTGGACAGTTTATCGCGCCGACTCCTTTCCTATTTGGTCTTTTTAGTTTATTCTATATCAGTACAGTTTGGCTGTACAGTTATCTGCTGGACCAGGCTATTTCTATTTCGACTTTCGTAGTTCAGGAGTTTTCGTCGAGTGTTGGCGTATGGACAGCCTTGATTTTTGTTTGACAGTATGTTTTTTATTGCAATTGAAATTGACCTGTCGTGGAATACTACAGAAAATACTAAATGCACATCTTTAATTAAAAATCAAACAATATTTTGTTACAGCATGCGATGATCCTACTTGCATAAATTAATCCGTAATTTTATTAAACACTGACCCAAAAGAAATTATTTTGTTGGTCGTCTTTCATTGGGCGACGTGGCACTCGAAAGGGTTGAGGGTGATAATAAGTGAGACCAGTCTTGGATGTAAAGTTCACCCGTTACTCGACTGTCTTGCCGAAAAATAAGACTTCGGCGAAATGTTAAATGGGGGCTTAGAAGATCAAATTAATAGTTTCGCAATAACCTAAGTAATGATTTTGTTTTCTGATGGAGTTTTCGTTGTGTTTCGGGATGAGGGCACTGTACTCAGTGAAATTACCGGATATTAGATACCTTACATCTGTTGTCTCTGGTGTCGGGCGCAGTGTGGCTTTGACGGAGAATAATAACTATTAGTTGTTGGTCTCCTTCAATGTCGCTCTGTCATGGTCAGGCATATCACTTACCATCAGGTGATCGTCCTTACCGTCTATATATCACAACTGTCTAATTAATATATATATATATATTATTTAGACAGTTGTAAGTTAGATAGGTCTATCAGACGCAAAAAGTACATATACGACAATGAAACAAGGCTTATTAGTGGTTAGTAGCTAGAAGAAACTGCACATTATCTGTGCTAAAACATAATACGTAGTTAATTATGCTAATTCAGTCTCGAGCAACTTTTAATCCACGCTTTCATCCAGTGACGTAGAAGAATAAAAAAATGTGCGACTAAGAGAACAGTGCCAGTCCGTTATAAATACACGTTTCCGAATCATACTTCGTTTTCAAGGTTTCCGAATGACTGATCTAATGGTCCTTTGTAAGTTTGTACTTTGATGAACATTTACATTTGAAAAATCAAACCTGCCTTTAAAGATATAAATAACGCTAAGTAGTATAGTAGTTTAGACGTTTGTCTGCCACGATTTTGTTTACTCTGCATAAATACCTATTTTATGCAGAGTAAACAAAATTAACACCGCAGTCAAATCATATACTAAGGTATCCTTTAATAAGATTAAAAAATTCATGACAACGTTGACATAACAAGTATTGACATAATAAGTATTCATGATGAGTTAAGCAAGCAGTAATTAACTAAAACGTGAAGAATTATTCTCGGAAACTATATATATATATAGAGCACAGATTTCGATTTAATTAGATCTCATGTCATTCTAAAATTTAGATATAAGTAGTATATTATGAATAAGGTAAGGAATGACATGATTACCATAATGACAGGCTCATACTCATTATAATGCTGCCTTTGTTCTACCGTGAGACACCGCTACTTGTGATTGAGTCACTTTTTCGACACCACAATGTTCTTCGCACGCGGTTTCGTGTTTATTGTTATTGGGTCATTGTGGTCATAATATTTTGCAGAAATCGCGTGATGTTATATTTTTTTCCAATTGTCATGCGTGAAAGTTTGCATCAGTAGGTGATACATCGGTTACTGTAACGGAACTATGCGGGATGTAGGCACTATGAAAGTGGTTCATGCTACCTAACCTAGTGTAAGCGAAATTGAACCGTTTTGTTTAGTTGTGTACAATAGATTTTGAAATTTCCTAATTTTTGCTCATCATACAGAATAATGTTTTCTGGAATATTACATTCGTTGGTATTGTGTCATTAGATGTTCGTCAAAGCTTCCCTACTGCGTTTAATTAGAAATGAAGACATCTCACACCTACATGGTGTTATTATTAGAGCGTTAGCATCTACCGGTGAATTAAGACAAAGGCAACATCAAAACATATGAGCAGTAATATTAATTTATTACAGTTACATTATAAACCAAAAAAGATGGCAGCTCACTTAAGTAACGCCAGGCTGGCAAGTGACAAGTGGGAGGCGTGTTCACAAAGGCCCAGGCATCAAAGCTGAGTCATAATCTCACGAGTCATTCACATCGCTCCACACAATGATTTTGTAATGACCGCCCACGGAATTTCTATTGTCAGTGATGATGTACCACGATGAGCTGGGGTATTTTATGCCTTTTGGGACTCGTGATATGCAATGTAGCTTCTTTTGGGGCTCGTGAAATGCAATTCAGCTTTTATTTAGTTGAACTACTTAACTACAATTATGATGATTGTTCACTCACATTGTCTGTTGTCTGTATGTATCACTCTGTAAAACTTACAGTAAAATGAAACCGGATTTTATAACGCGAATATTTCTAAAATATTGGATGTCATAAGATAAACGAAACATCGTAATGAATTATTAAATAACTTCGATTATCTTAATACAGCGTTATATGACTACAATTTCGTAACTTTGCGAAGGGAAAATTCGCATAACTTGGTGTCGACAAAGAATTTGGAAATTCAATGTTGCCAATGAAAACTCAAACTTTTACCGTAAATTCCGGCGCAGATACTTTCATTAAGACCTAATACATGTTGAGAAACTTTAGTACAATATAGGTATAATTTGTTAACTCTGGATTTTTTAATTAGCTGGGTTAATAAGGGGTGTTAAGAAATCAGAAACAATAGTTTTTTTTGTCAAAGGTATTTTCCCGGTATTCAACGCTCGAGTGGGTAACTAA